>LTAE01007549.1:0-14151 GCA_001647135.1 Pontederia paniculata
GAAAGTCTTAGTTCCCCTTCTGTGATTCGAGTAAAGAATCCAGGATAGAAGAGATTGAGAGTTCTGAGCGAACTTGTAAGAGGTTGTCTCCTTGTCCTCGAGAAAGAAAGGAGAAGTTTGTAAGGGAGCATTCGCCCTTAAATAAGAAGTTCAGTGATCTCCGAAGATCTCGAGTGCGAGAAGATCGGAGCGGGAACGTAGGCCAGGAGTTCGGCCGAACCTCGTCAACAAACCTTGTGTTTGTGCTTGTTTGATTTTATCTCTCACTCCTCTATCTACTTGTTTGCATTTACATGTATATGCTTCCGTTAATATAAATCATCGAAGACAATAAAATTAGAAAAAGTTTTATACACCAATTCACCCCCCTCTTGGTGCTATTCCGATCCTACACAGCGCTTGAGCAGGCTCTTCTCCGAAGGATACAGAGCTTATGCGATCATGCTTGAGTGGCGCTTGGAAAGCACTTGAGCGAGCGCTTCTCCGATGGGACACAGAGCTTGTGCAGTGACGCTTATGCAGGCGCTCGAGCGTCAACATTCTAATGGATCGGTAGGCACCGATGGGACAATGTTGTGCATACATCTTGCATGGGGCGTCAAGACGGGCACTTGAGTGACAATGATCCAATGAGCCATGGGGCACTGACGGGACAGTGTTGTGTGAGATATCTTGCTTGGAGTGTGAAGATGGGCACTTGAGCAGGGGACATTCCGATGGGGGCACCAAAGATGAATACTTAGCTTGGTCCAAGGAGGAGGCCCCATGTACATGGACAGTCTTGGAGTGTTTGGTCGCAATGCAGAGCGTCGATCCCGCTATTGAGGCATACACACCAGAAGCATCAACAATTCCTTGAAAAAATGACTGAATTTCATTAAACAAAGCAAAAGATTACATCAGGGTATAGGGGTAGCATGCTTCCCTAAATATACAACAAACTCAGGGGGTAGAGTGGCGTGGAGGACCAACCGGGTGGGGAGGGGTGCAAAACTACATATGCATGCTTATTCCTAGGCCGCTAGTTGATGTCCTATGAAACATTGACGAAATTCTCTGAAACGAGGCTAAAATAAATGGAAATCCTAAGAAAGAAAAAATGATAACTTGGGGGCATTCATTTGATGTCCCTTGACAAAAGTGGGCATGACCCATGAAAATCGGGTGCCACGACAAGGCGCAGTGCGAAGCATTGATGTTGACGCTTGCCTTGGATGTGCGACGATGTTGCAAGGTCGCATTGCAGAGATGATTGATCGAGCCAAAGAACGACTTGTGATTCTCCCCCACCAAACTCGGTGACATCCCTGACGTCGTTGATCCTGCTAACAGAGTCTTCGTTTTTGGTCTGAACTCTGCTTGTTGGTTGGTCACCTGACTTCATCTTCTTGGCTTCCTTTAGTTTGGAGTCCTCAATTTTGTGCAGTGCCAATGGGGTCCGCGACATCTGGGTGTGCGGCCTGACTTCACGTTTTGATTCTTTGCCCAGCAAGATTCTTTCGGCGTTGGCTTCTTGAAACTTGTGGAGCATTGACTCATCCAGCTTGGTGTGTTGGGAGTTTGCTTCAACTCCATGTCATCTTTTGAGCAGGTCCTAATGGAAGATAAGGTGTTGTTGAAGGCTTCCGGGAAGCTCCAACTAGTATGACGCTTTGCCCACCTTCTTCACGATTCAAAATGGGCCTTGGAAGTGACAACGTTGTGCAGGAAAGTTCTCGTCATTTCTGTGAGATTTGCGGAGAAGCTTGACTCGAACAAATTCACCAATTTGGAATTTGTTGCTCGATGCTTCACCTTTCGCTTGTTGTCCGGAGCTTTAGGATCCTTCATCTTCATGGGAGTTGGGCGAAGTTGTGGAAGGCACTTTAAGACTTACCAACACTGGATGTGGCATTGCCTCAATCCTTCTTTCCAGCAGGCGGAGCCACGGTTGAAGGCTTTGGGTCACTCGATTTTTGCTTTGGGCCTTTGGGAACCCTTCAAAACATTGACGACTTCTACGAGAGCGATGTGATATCCCAGCGATGCATTGCATTGAAGAGAGCATCTTTGACGTCATGTTTTTTTCCCGTGAGAGAGGGACAATGCAAGAGCTCCTTGTGTCGTTAATCATTAAGGAGTTTGTGAGCGGCTCGATCGATGCGGCAATGCAATCGAGGAAGTCGAATCTCACCACGAGGTCATGGTCGTCCATCAGAATGACAATCAGGTTGGCAGCTCCTAACCATTTGCCAAGACACATTGGGATGTCTTTGGTGACGCTTGAGGTTGGCACGACGCGAGTTCACAACTTTGAACATCACTCGGTCTCTTGAGAGTGGAAGATTGATCCTCTTGGCGGTGATGTTCGAGATGAAGAGGTCGGAAGTGCTAGTGTTGATGAGGCCATCGAGCTCCTTCTCCTTCACTGTCAACTTGGTGAAGAGAAGACCTCCTTGGTTGGCCATCGGCGAAGTTGACATGACATTGAGGAAATGTATGACTCCCAAGCACTTGGGCGACGTGGGATGCTTCTCCTCTTCTTCCTGAATTCCAGTAGTAACAATCTCATTGATGGTAGGACACTTTGGACAGTCCCGCATCCATTGCGCTCCATCGCAAATGTAGCAGGGACTTGGCAGTTTGGGCTTCAGCTTGTCCTGGTTAAATGACTTCTTCGCAAGTGGTGCCTTGCTTTGCTCATCAAGATGGGATGTTGGCTTCTTCCCATTCGATGTTTGGGAGTCCTCTGCCCCATCAATACCCTTGCCATGAGATTTTGGTGGCGTTTGCCATGAGTCCGGATACTCCGTGAGAGCTTCGAAGATAGCCAGCAACGAGCAGAGGTTGGTGTAGCATTGACGATCCAACTCCGTGCGGTTCCATGGCTTTAGCCAATTGACAAATCTTTCTCTAAGGATTTGCTCATCCACTCGGGGATTGTGAAGGTGGATCTCGAAGAACTCCTCGACATACTCCTTCAAAGACCCCTTATGTTGGAGACGGAATAGTGTCATGTTTGTCTCCATGTTCGAGTTTGTGAGGCATAAGTGAACATTGAGCTTTCACAGAATTCTTCCCACATCTCTATCTGGTTCATGTCACCACGATCAACATCCTCACAAATGCACCACCACTAGAGGTTGGCCGCATCTTGCAAGAAGAAGGATGCATTGAGTATCATCCTCTCTTCTGATGCCATGCCTTGGGTTTCCAAGTAGCGCCGAACATTCTAAAGGAATTCCTTGATTTCCTTGGCCGATCTCTCACCTTTATAGGGACGTGGCCTCAAAATGTCGTTGGGTCATCGATCTTGGGAAGAATTGGCACCAATCCCATGATCGCTTGTTGACGACGTTCGAGCAACTTCACCTCATCATCGAACTCCTCCTTGAGTGTGTCTCGCATGGCCACTAGTTTGTCGTCCATTGAGTGCCTCAAATTCATGATTGTCGCATCCATGGTCTCGACTAGGGTGTAGAGTGGAGCGGCTTTGCTTTGCACATCTTGAATGCTGAGCGATTTTCGAAGATGATGTGCTCCTTGAGCATTTCCATCTCCATGGATAGCTGGGCAAGCTAATTTTCCAACACTGACAGGGCGTCCTTGGATCTTGCATGGCCATGCTCCAGGGCGAGCGACATACGAGCTTTGTCTTGCTTCTTTGGTTCATTCAACACGTCTAAACTAGAACCCATTATTGCAATGCATAGCGATCCCAACAAAATCGCTTTGATACCATTTGTCATGGGGCATTTATGCAAACACGACTGTTTAGGCGAGCAAGGCATCTAGACAAGCTTGGATGACTGGGTTTTGAGTGATAAGGCAGCGAAAGTCGTGGGGCACGAGGTTGCGGAGTGGTTCCATGCAGAGGGTCTTGGGCGGAGCACCAAGACAGATGCTTTGCATCGTTTGAGCAGGGTCTTCTCTGAAGGGACACAGAGCTTGTGCGGTGATGTTTGAGTGGTGCTTGGCAAGTACTCGAGTGGGCGCTTCTCCGATGGGACACGAAGCTTTGCGACACGCTTGAGTAGGCGCTCGAGCATCAACGTTTTGATAGATCATGGAGCATTGACGGGGGCAGTGTCGTGCGAACATCTTGCACGGGCATCAAGACGGGCACTTGAGCGACAACGATCCGATGAACCATAGGGCATTGAGGGGTCATGTTGAGTGGGATGTCTTGTGCAGAGCATCAAAATGAGCACTTGGGCGGAAATATTCCGATGGGGCACCGAAGGCGAATGCTTGGCTTGCTCCAAGGTGGAGGCCCTATCTACACTGAGGGCGTCTTGGAGCGTTTAATCACAATGAGGGACGTCAATCCCGATATTAAGGCATACACACTAGAAACATCAATGATTCCTTGAGAAATGACTGAATTTTGTTAAACAAGGTAAAAGACTACATCGAGGTGTCGAGGTAACATGCTTCCTTACAATATAAAGTAGGCTCAGGGGGTAGAGTGGCGAAGAGTGGCGTGGAGGACTAGCCAGGGGAGTGCAAAACTACCTATGCATGCTCATTCCTAGGCCACTAGTTGACGTTCTATGAAACATTGACGAAATCCCTGGAAATGGGGATAAAATACATGAAAATTCTAAGAAAGAAAAAAGGATAACTTGGAAGTATTCATTTTATGTCCCTTAACAAAAGTGGGCATGACCCATGAAAACGGGGCGACGCGACAGGGCGCGGTGCAAAGCATTGGTGCTGACACTTGCCTTGAACATCCAACGATGTTGCAAGGTCACATTGCGACGATGATTGAGTGGAGCAAAGAATGACCTGTGACACGCGCAGGAGAGCGTGGAGCTCGCCTGCACACACGCTAGCCTGCGCACACGCAAGCTATCCGCAGGCGCCTACGCAAGCATTCACCTACGTGAACCCCGACGCCTACGCGAGCACCGACAGCGTAGACGAGCGCCGAGGGAGAGAGAGAGTGAGAGAGCGAGAGAGAGGAGAGATTGAGAGAGACCAGAGAGAGATGAGAGAGAAAGAGCAGTGAGAGTAATTTTTTTAGTTTGAAGGGTAAAATAGTAATTTAATAAATTAAAAAAAATGAATAAATTGAATATCAGTTTGTTGGATGAAACTATTCAAAAAAAAATTCAGACCTACTTCTGCCCGATTTTATAATTTAGGGGTATGTTTGAAATATCAAGGGAGGGGGGGATGGAAATAACCCTTAAAAAATATTCAAGTTGTATAACCTGTCGCAAAATATTGGGTAAAACAAATGATTGCCACGTTTGTGCGAGTGGATGCCAAAATATCCAGAATGCATTGTCATAAAGTCATGACTTATACAAAAAATAACTTTCAAACATTGCTAAAAATATCATGAAATAATGTCTACCGAATGTTGGTAAGCTTCATACATATTTTTATTTGACTATACGTATCCTTGCAGTATAAGAAATATGATAATTATTCTCATGATATAATATTCCTTGAATCAGACATTAGACCACTTAACACAAGTAGCCCCTCAATGTTCAAGAACATTGTCTTAGTATCATATATTAATCATAGCCTCTTTGTGAATGTCCATTCAACATGTCAATTTGGATTTGGTTTTAGAATATGGTTGAGTTCTACATGACCTCTTTGTGTTTGAAACATGATACATAATGTTGAGTGTCACTAGTTTTCAATGTTGTCGTTACAAATTTCTTGTATTCCTCTTCATTATTCAATAATTTTACTAACTGATTGTTATACATCTTCATGAGACAAAGAATAATACCATATCGATACACATATTATTTATGAATAATAATATATGCAGGTTTCATAGAAATCTAGACGAGCAAAGAAAGAATATTGAACGAAGAATATTAACATATGCAGAATAATAATGTAAGAACAAGTAAATGAAATTGAACTAGAGGTCAATGAAATGAAGACTATAATGTAAACTGAAGATGCAAAATATGAATAGTTGTTTCAACAAATAAACGAATTTTTTTTGTAATAAACATAGTAGGTTATTACTACACAACCAAAAGATCATTGTTGTCTTACAATACATATTCGAAATGAGACCACTTGTTGTTGATTGTATCACAATAGAAATTCGAAATATGATAAAAAATATACTTGTTGGCTTACAATACATATCGAAAATTGAAACTAATTATTACTAGTTTTATCATAATAGTCATACAAAATATGATCAAAAGAAACTTGCTTGACATCACACATCGAAAACCGAATAATTTGAATGTCCCTATTTCAGATGAATTAGCTCCATTAGACCAAGACCTAAAGTTGAATGGGGGTAACATTACCCTTTAATGACCTAAGTGCATTGAAATGAAATATTATTATGCCCAAATCAACTATCGGAGTTGTGGATGTTACCTAAGTTCCAGATGTGGAATTTATTCTAAAAAAATTTAGCGCCAATATTGGCTCTAGAGATGGAAGTATATCTAAATGCAAAAGATAAATATGCAAAACCAACATTAGTAGAAGGTGCATGGTTGGCGGATATTAGAAATTGACCTATAACTTATCCCTTTTAATAATATTCAAGTACTTGTGCTAGCCATGTAAATAACATTTCATCATCAAATGTCATGAAGGCCTAACGAGTTCACACATATTTAAAGCGTTCTTGTAATTTTTTACTTCACACTTAAATTAGAAACCTTTTCACGTGATCTATCCCAACATGACTCGCAAGAATAAATTAATTCAGTTTGGTAAATATCATGTGACATTTGTAACATCTTCTTCCTTTAATCAATAAGATCAATCATAGCTTCAAAAACACCTTAGAGTACCTTGCCTTTATGTGTTATTTTTCTTGCATTAGACCTCTGCCTTTACCCCAGAGATGATAGACGAGAGGACATGGAAAGTAGGAGATAGTGAACTTGGGCTATCAATAGGGACATCATGTGTTATTCCTTCAAAAGATTCATTCATCATAGAAGGCGATTAGGTACAAATGGAGTAGCAAGACTTTGACTGTCTTGTTCTTGAGTGAGGTCTATATCATTTATGTTGATCTCATTTACATCATCGTCGAAAGAGTCATCTTAATGTGCTACCTTAGGCATCACAATTGTGTTCTGTCACCTTCGAATGTGATATTCTTTGCAAATAAGAATATCAAATCCTCGTACACAAGGCAAGGTCTATCCCTAAGTCAAGCATATGACTTAATTTTTTTTGCTAGATAATAAAATAAATCAGATCCTATGAACTATCTTAAGGACAATAACTAATGTACCTATTTAAAATTTATCGTGATAATCTCATTCCATATGGTGTTACTTCATATTGGCATAATTTCATAGTTTCAACCTCATCCACTTTTATTATGAAGGGTTTGGTATAGGTTCAAGAACTTATACAATCCTTTCAACCTAATTTTTAGGTTGTTCTCAATAAGGTTCTTTCCATCCTATTATTATAAGTGCTTCTTCTCTTTCTTCTCCATGTTTCGGCGGTGAAGATGCTATTTATGCAATTTCCATCCAAATGTTCTTGACTCACAAGGCCAACCAGTAGTACATCAAAATCTGGATTCTAGTTTGACAATGTCTTTTGTTTGGATTAGGTACCTTGTTCTTGCATAAACTCATAATTATTAATTTTAAGTCCACATTATTTTGCACAAAAAGTTAAAGCTAAATGCAAATAGATGAACATGTGATAAATTTCAACATAACATTCGATACATTTTATCTGTAAGAACATAACATATAATACCACTAAGACCTCTTAATTCCTTAGAAAAATGTAGAGAAAACGTTACAATTGTGTTTAACTCATAATAAATATGAAACTCATGATAGAAGTTAAATTGAATTATAGCTTGAGCTAAAATATATTTTCTTAAAAAAAGTAACCAAAACTTACGAATATTTTCACTCTTGTCAAAATAAATAATGCAAAAGGATATGTCCTCAAGAAAATGTTTCATAGGGCAAAGATAATTAAAACATTAACAATGAATATAACAAACACCAAGTAGTAGATCAATTTTCACTCTAGAGCATTCATCGGAAATAAATTCACTCTTAGAGTTGTAAAGACAACATAAATCTCAGACCATATAATTACATCCCTAAAAATTATAATCTTATCATAAATTTTGTAACCATAAAGATAAATAAAACAAATCTCGTCACTCTCAATCGAGAATTTGTTGTTCCAGCATGTTCAGTTTCTGCTACAATCGAGAACACCAAATTCTCAAGTTTACTCCTAACTCAAGAATATATTCTTGTGGGGCTCATGATGCACGAAATATGATTGTTTGGAGCTAGTTGTCCCCTCATCAAACAATGGCAAAAGATATTGGATGAGAAAAGTTACATATCAAAAATATGAAAATTTAAGAAATACATACCATATTTTTTATTGTCAAAAGATAATATAAGAAAACTTTGACACATGTGAGACAATTGGGAGAAGAGTAGCATATTTATCGTTCTATACTTTCTGTGCAACAGATTTACTCAAAGTGGTCATAACCTTTTTTATCATCCTAAAAGAAAAAGGAACATTGATTGGAGCTCTTAAAAGGAACTTTGCTCACTTTGGAGCCCCATACTTCTTTTTCCTCGACTGAGAGAGAATGATGTCCCACCTTTTTTTTTTTCACCTCGTTACATCCCTTTGAATTCTACAGAAAGTCTAAGGCTTTTGCAGCCCTTATTGCTGCTGCACATGCGATCTGGCACAGTGGCAAAAAATCAATCGAGGCAGGCAAATGAGATTCCTGCATATTCATGTCTTCTATTTGCTTTCTGATATATAGTTGGAAGGTGGAACTCAAATCCTAGTATCTGTATGCCCATCCCCCAGCCACATATACACATATATATCATTAGGAGTTGGTAGACACCTTGGCCATGCAATGCAAGTTTTGGCCTCAACTGTAGCCCGTGATACTTCTCTTTTGACAGCATTGCTGAGCCCCCTCTAAAATGTCAGTCTTCCTCATCTCCCTCGAGAAGTAGCCATCCATCTTGCAACACACCAACCAGCTGCTTAGAAATCCAGTTAAAGTTGCCTACATCAAATTTCTAAAGGATCTCTAAACATCAGTTATCTTCCAAAAAAAACTGCTTGTTCAAATGCATGCTAAGTTGTTTTTTAGTATCTTTTATCTTTGGAGATATAGTTCATTTTGGAAAAACAATTTTGAACACATTTTGTAAAAAAAAAAGCATGCTTAGTACTCAACATCCCTCCTGGATTTTGTCATGTCACTATTAAAAAAGTCTAATTCTTCCGAACCGAAATAGTCAGCTTATAATGGCCATTATCATGGTGCCTCTTCTCATGCTTCAATTTGGACCACCAACACCACAAAAATGCTGAGTCCTCCTGTTACTATAATCCTCTCACATCCATCAAAATGGACCCAGGACAAGTCACTCTTTGGCTTTGCACCATCCCTCTCTTTGTTCACGGGCGATAAGATTCTCTCCCCACCAGACGCCCACTTCTTTAGTTTTCTTCTACACTGCGCCAATCTTATAATAATAACACAAAAGGCTTCCCTCCCTCTCTCACTCTCTCACTCTCACAGGTTCCTTAGACCTCAACAGAGCTAATAGGCTTCTCTTCTGCTTCTCCTTTTGGAGCAGATCAAAGAGAGCAATTCCTTTGTTTCTTCTGCTGTTGCTTCCTTCATTCCTTCCTCCATGGCCTTCCTGCGTATCTCGCAGCTTTTATTCTATCTCTCCCTCTTCTGTTCCGTCTCAAGCTTTGTTGGATTAGCCGAGTGCGCAATTAACAATACCACGAGAGGAAGAAGGGTCCCCGTCCGCCACCAGCTCTCCATGGACTTCTACTCGAAAACCTGCCCCCAGGTCGACCAGCTCGTCGCGTCCATCACCGCACAGCGCTACCGCGACGCCCCCGTCTCCGCCCCCGCCACCATTCGCCTCTTCTACCATGACTGCTTCGTGGAAGTAAGTGAAGTCCCAGTTAGAGCTCTCTATCTCTCTTCGATACATGTATATAAGCTTGGTTGAGCAGGCATGCACGTAATTTTGCAGGGATGCGACGCGTCCATACTGATAGCGCCGAGCTCGGGGAATCGGATGCTTGTGGAGAGGGATGTGGAGGATAACAAGAACTTGGCGGCCGAGGGGTTCGACACCATCAACATGGCCAAGGCATTGGTGGAGAACAAATGCCCGGGCGTCGTCACCTGTGCGGACATCCTTGCCATGGCTGCACGAGATTTTGTCCACCTGGTAAGTCCTTCTTCTTTTACTCTTCACCTCGTCTCACTCGTTACAGCACATATTGCTACATTAATCATGAATAATTAGATGATGTGTAGTAAACAACGTTTTATATATATATATATAGTAGTCGTGCATTACACCCTGAGATCGGTAATAGACTGTAAAAACTAGATCGTCCACTGTTTCTAAGGTTAAAGTTAATTAGTATGACATGTTACTTCTGGTCACATTCTGGTGACATGCATTGCATTTAGGCCTGATTCAGAAAGTGCCATTTTCTGAGGGAAAAGGAGAAAAAAAGTGTCAAATTGGTACATAACTAAGTGATCTAGGCCTGCAACATCTTATTCCGTATGTCGGATTAGGTGATGATATGACGTTTGACTGCAGTAATTAACAACTCTCAGCTAGTGATCTTTACACTTTTAACTTTGTCATATGGGGTTGATTTTTTTTTCTCTTTTGTGATATGATTCTGTCCTCTTGATTAAGGGGACACCGAAAGTTTTACGAGCACAAGATTAATAATGTTATGATGTCCCAAAAGGACACCTGCACGCATATATGTTTCTACGTCCATGGGGGACAAACTCCCAATAACCCTTACAGTGAAAGAACGCATAAGTCACATCGTAAAGGGGACCTGCATAAAGTTAGAAAACAGTGTCTCAAATTGACACCATAAGAAGACTTATTAAACACCAAAGATGGGTGAGTCATAAATAAAGCTTGTAGCTAAATAATTGTTTCTCAAGATTATTTTCTATGCACTCGAATAGAGCCAAAATGCCTCATAGCTAAGACAGTTTTGTATGGTATAGAGTGGCAGCTTAGCATCCAGAGTTGTTAATGATCACAGCAAGACAAAATTGGTTACATTGGTAAACTTGTAGAGAGGCACCCAACAAAAACAATATATTGAGTGCCAAATGCCAATAGGCCACTTGGACGTTTGGACTGTCCGTCCATGGCAAATTGGCGCTTCGTCTCGCTCCAAAAACTCGCGCAAATGTGAGCACTGGGCGTCGCACTTGTCTCGTCGAAAGGTTTCGGGAGACGCGGATGAGATCTCTGTTTCGATACCGCTGCTTGTTGCTTGGTGTCTCGCGCGCTCGCTCGCTCGCTTTCCGGTGCACACGCTGCTGCACTTCTCGGGCTTATTCTGGTGCATTGCACGGTCGCGGGCCTCTTGGCAAATTCCTCATCTGCGCCCGTGTCTTGTTTTGGCAGACGACGGTCAAGGGACGAATCTGACACCGCTTCGATGCAAGATCCCATCTCTTTCACATGCCTCCTAATCCTGGACCATCAACTTGTTTGCCAGTAAAAAGAAATATTATTGAGGCTAAAAATATAGAACAAATGGCCAAAGTATGCCAAAGGCAACCTTATTAGTCTCTTTTTCATGTAGTTCATTACATTTACGCATAGTTATGCCAAGTGTTCTTACAAGTTACAGGACACGCGGTGATCGATCACAAGGTTTAAAGAGTTCACGTTGCCTTGGACTGTGTGGATGCAGGCAGGAGGGCCGTACTACACCGTGAAGAAGGGGAGAAAAGACAGCAAAGTGTCACTGGCGTACAAGGTGAAGCCAAACCTGCCCCGTGCCAACTCCACCATCGACGACCTCATCCGCCTCTTCGCCTCCAAGGGGCTCGGCCAGGAGGACCTCGTGGCCCTCTCCGGCGCCCACACCATCGGCTTCTCCCACTGCGACCAGTTCGTCACCCGCCTCTACGACTTCCGGGGCACCAAGAGGCCCGACCCCTTCATCGACCCGCGGCTCCTCAAGGCCCTGCAGATGTCGTGCCCGGACTCCGGCGGGAACGACGACGTGGTCGCGCCGTTCGACGTGCAGACCCCGTTCTCCTTCGACCACATGTACTACGCGAACCTGCAGGCCAAGCTGGGGCTGCTGGCCACCGACCAGGCACTGTTCCTGGACCCCAGGACGCGGCCGCTGGTGCTCAAGCTCGGGAAGGACAAGGCCAAGTTCTTTGCGGCGTTCGCCGCGGGGATGGACAAGATGGGGAGCATAAGAGTGAAGAAGGGAAAGAGAGGGGAGATCAGGAAGTACTGTAGCAAGCACTTGTTGGGTTGATTGCACAACACATTACCGCAGTTTTCNGACCCGCCTCTACGACTTCCGGGGCACCAAGAAGCCCGACCCCTTCATCGACCCGCGGCTCCTCAAGGCCCTGCAGATGTCGTGCCCGGACTCCGGCGGGAACGACGACGTGGTCGCGCCGTTCGACGTGCAGACCCCGTTCTCCTTCGACCACATGTACTACGCGAACCTGCAGGCCAAGCTGGGGCTGCTGGCCACCGACCAGGCGCTGTTCCTGGACCCCAGGACGCGGCCGCTGGTGCTGGAGCTGGGGAAGGACAAGGCCAAGTTCTTCGCGGCATTCGCGGCCGGGATGGACAAGATGGGGAGCATAAGAGTGAAGAAGGGGAAGAGAGGGGAGATCAGGAAGGACTGTAGCAAACACTTGCTGAGTTGATGACTTGATGTATACTACAGTTTTCTTTGTGATTTTTAATGTCTACATGTTTCCAACTTTTATTCCATTTATTGGTCACTGTACTCGTACTCTATCATCGTTTGGCTATGATAATTCTCATATAGAAGAAAAGACTCTACTTGCTTCCTGGCAACCAATGCCATTGCATTTCGACAAAAGGAACATGTTTCTAAGGATGCTTGTAGAAATAACTTTCAAGTTGTTCAACATCTTCATAAAAAAATTCCAGTTTGTTTCCTGCAAAATTGTAACTGACAAGACAAAAACACTCGACATCCTTAGCATCTTTCACGCCTAGGTTGGTAAATGAGCATCTAATGCTTAATGTCTATTATATATTGCCTCCTAGGGAAGATTGTGCTAGTATGTTTTGGCTTTATAGCTATCTCCACCAAATAAAGGCAGTAGTTTGAACTTTGAAAGATCTTCTATAGAGTTTTGCTTTTTTTTTACTAAACAACACGAATGCAAATCTCTAAACTTTAATTTGATTTTAATAGTTACAGATTTTTAAATTCATTGCAAATTTAATCTATCACTATAACTTTATTGGAAACTTTGTTAAATATTTATTCAACAACATTTGCCAATAGATATATCACAATTTTAAAACAAAAAATAAATATCATTAGTTTGTCAAATTTTTATGTGACTTTTATGTTATTTTAGATCAACCAAGTTATATACTATATATATATATATACATTAATGTCTAGATGTAATGATAAGTTGGTGACATAAGTGACAATTGTCGAATCGATATTTAACAGTCTTATTTTAAGAGATTAAAATTGCAACTAAGTTAAAAGTTTGTGACTTTTTTAGATAAAGATAAAACATAAGATTAAATAAAAGATGGAAGTCAAAGTTTGAGTTTTTTTTGTATAATTTACCTTTAATATTTTTTTTTGTATTTGGAACTAATACGTACTAAATTAAATTAGAAATAAAATGACAAAAAATCTTGAAAATCAAAGTTGAGATCGTTGAGCCGGCATATGCAACTGAATCATCAAAAACCAAAAGAATTTTTTAAGAACTCCATCTGATTAAATTGATTTCAGCCCAAGACATATCTACAAGTAGCCTGTTTATAGCAATTGAATATTGTACAATAATTTAGAATGCTATTGCCTTTGGCATTTTCTGAGAGGAAATACAAAACGCAACTATTCGGTAATGTTATTGATTATATGGGAGTGCTAAGCTACTTGACTCCTCGTAATGTAGTTAGCCCCCGAGTTCTAGATAGAAAAATACACATGAATATTTGAAACTTTGGACGGAGCCACACTCCTCTCCACCCTACTCTCACATTTTTTTTGACATTTAATTAGTAATATGTATAACTATATGCTATATGCTACAATTGATCCATATATATATATATATATATATATATATATATATATATA
>LTAE01007550.1:0-18518 GCA_001647135.1 Pontederia paniculata
GAGAGAGAGAGAGAGAGAGAGAGAGAGAGAGAGAGAGATCTTACCTAATCACATGGTGAGAGAAGGAAAGAGGGGGAAGAAAGTGCTACAGTAGCTCAAAGTTTGAGGGAGAAATTAAAATAATAAGGAGTTTTCTCTCTAAGAGTGTGATAAGTTTGATAAGTTCATATAATTAGCATCATAACATCCCCATTTCATTAAATTATGATGTGGTTAAATTTCATTTTATATCAAATTCTTAAAGAAGTGGTGAACCACATAAGTGTTATTGAATTTCAGGAGGAAGCTCAACAAAGAGACCGTAGCCACATGCTATTTACTAGTCACAGAACGAGAAGGAATGCACTACGACCAGACCGTAGAGAGCGTCTCCATGCCCGTAGAGAAATCTCACAACACGGTAGTAGGGTCAATCAAGTCATAGCGTCGTATGAATGGTCGTAGCACATACTCTAGGTCGTAACGAGTGTGTTCTTGCCCGTAGCGCATCAACAAATGGTCGTAGCGCCTTCAACAAGTCGTAGCACTTCTGTCTAACCCGTATCGGATCACTTCGAGGCCGTAACACCTTATAATGAATCATAGCAAATTTATATGGTCATTAGTGGTTGGTGGCTTCGTAGTATAAAAGGGGTAATTAGGGTTTTGGGGCTCTCTCTCCTCTTTTCGGAAGGGAGCCAAAATTGGAGGTTGGATTTGGGCTTTGAAGACATTTTGTCAGGGTAAGGATGTTTGTAAGTTTAGCTTTGATTTATGTTGAATATTAGTGTTTGAACCTTTTGATTTCTAGTTAATGATAATTTCTTCTTTTATCTCCCCTTGTCTTCTTTCTCCCATTATGTGTAACTAAACTTTTATGAGGTATGCTTATTGTTTGGTTTTCTCAATCTTCTAATTTTGTTTCCAATCACCACTTCCTACCATCTTGGGATGTGTGAGTAATCCCTTCTATGTCTTCTTAAGCTTGATGAACAATAATGCTAATTTAGTCGGAACCTTCGATAAATTAGTCAGAGATGTAAAATATTCATTTAAATTTGGATCATAATAAGATGTGTTCCTTAATGTCCATAAGTGATTCTGCACTTGACTCAGTGGTTGAGGACAAAAGTTTTGTTGCTAGGTATTCTTTATCTGCTAAACTTCCATGCTAGCGAAACACAGGCTAAGCTAAAAGTCGGGAGTGACTTATGTTTATAGTCGAGCTGAATCTTGGTCAACAAGCCATCTTGATGCGGTCAAATCTTGTTGAAAAAGAAACCCTTAAGCTTCAAGAAGTAAATGTTGAGGCATGTTGTGGCTACATAGTTTTGAATCTTTTAGCATATTTTCTTGTTGAGCCACTGCAAGATAAATATTGATCTATATCTCACAATGGTTATTCTTGTGCGGATGCATTTCTTAGGAGATTATTTTGTATGCTGTCTTAATTGTCTGTGACCGTATGTATATAACATTAGATGTTGTCCCAGAAAAAAAAAAGACATTATATCCACACCCATTTGTTTTCTCATTTGAGTATCAAGAAACAAGCACTAAGAAATTCAGCAACTCAGGTTGCATTTTTTTGGTCATTGTTTATCAAATCATACTATCTTTCATGAGCATAAAGAAATTTCGAGAATAAACTTTCCTGAAAAAAGATGCTTACTCTATTCACCCCTGCCCACAAGCACAAATCTTTGGCGTGGAATATAATCCCAAAGTATAAATAATTCCTGCAATCACAAGATGTTGCATGAGCTTTTGGTGCTTCCTGCACACCATAGTTTTTTTTTTCTCTACAAGAAGGTGGTTTAATGACTCTTGTTGAGCATAAAATGAATTATTGAGAGGCAATCACATGAAAGATTAGATCACCTTTCAGCTCCTCAGATCACTTCCGCTATGGAGCCACTATCGAAGTCGTACTTGATTTCCTTTGATTGTAGCTTCTTTCTGTAGTTAATTGTTTTAATTATTGTATCTTGATTGCAATTGTATTTGATACTTCACAGTACGGAAAAGTAAAGGCTAACTAAAACCTTTTGTTTCTTTTATGTGAATTCTATGCAATCTTGTGCAACAGGATGAACGAAGGCCATTTGATCGAGTTATTCTATCATGGGCAGTTTGATGATTCACGACCTAGTAATAATATGCCTGTAACAATAAGGTAATAAGCTAAGATGGAATTATTTTCATTTTCTAAAGAATTGTCCTTGACCAGAATCGTAATCTTCTCAGGGACTGAGGTCATGCAATAGACAGTGTTCTCAGTGGCCAACCATTAAACTCTATTCAAAAGCCGAAATAGTTTTCTCTCTTGAATCTTTGGCATTTATTACTTTCTTTCTTTTGATTTATCATTCATCTAACATTAACATCTTTATCTTTTATAAAAATATTGACATCTTTCTCTGATGCACAATAAAATGGAACCCAAAGAAGAGTGTGGTTGCTGAAGTTTGTGTATTCAGTTATTTTACTTCTTATATTGCAGTGGACATAACTCCTATTAGTAGAGTTAATTGGGCTCTTACGTTTGTAAATTCCTAAATTGTCTTTCTTCCCACATATTTCAGGGAAACTCTTAAATAACCTGAAATTTCTCTGTTTAGTGTTCTATTTCATTTAATTTCACACTCGTTTTAGGGTCCTTTTTTTCTCTATGCTCACTCATGGTATAAATGTTGTGTTCTGAAGATCTCATGCTTCATAGTTATGCGTGATTTATTCTGTTTGCATAAGGTATGGATTTTGGTGATTAGTCTTTGTGAGTTAAAGAATAATTATATTTTGTCGATTAAATTGAAATTTGGTTTATCTTCAGTCTCTTTGAGTAGTAATCCCCAAGGGGCTTGGCTTGTTGTTCTTATATATATCTATATATTTTGTAGCAGGTAAACAGTGCCTTAATCACTGGGTAAATCACAATACAAGAAGCCCATAGTGAAAGGGAAAGACTCGCGGACTAAAGATATAAATTAGTCTCACACAGAAACAAGTGGTAGTTTTCTACACACCATAAACCATTAATTTCAACATTTAAGTGGAAATAGGAGTGATGGGCAGGCTGCAGAAGTGGTGAAGTTCTGGAGACCATGCTGGAAATGCCAAGACAGCAGCTACTTCATGGGTGGATTGAGAGACCCACCAGAGTTCTATTCTTCCAACAGAATCATTAAAAGGTTTCGGGGATGCCATATTGAGTTGCTTTCTGGTTCTGACTATATAGACCAAATATTTGATTGACAAGATTAATCCAGTGTTTTTCTGGATGTCCATGGAGAGAGAGTGTGCTTTCTCAGTATCAGTCAGATACCTTGATTTTTTCTTCTTTTTTTTTTTTGCCTTTTCTCCTTTAAGAAAATTGGGACAGTTATGAATGATAACAATGTATATACGTGAACAAAAACTTCCTTTCATCTCCTTAAAAAAATTCTTCTTCTTTATGTCAAACTGCCTGTTAGTATATGGAGATATCCTGAAGGATAGATACACTGTTAAATGTTATGGCTGGATACAACCTTGCAATTGATGTTGAGTGCAAATAATATGAAATCCTGGTTGTTGGGCATAGAATAGCTGGAATGTCATGCTCAAAAGGATTAGCTGTCACCTTTCTGCCAAACAGCAATCTGGGAGTGGGGATTATGGAAGAACACTGAAGCAGTGTTAGATGCATTCATTACATTTGCTAGGCTCAGCATTGGGTGTGGGAATGCACAAACTGACAAGTTTGCGATGATTGTTGTGTGCCTAGTTTTGCTCAGTTCTATCATCCAATGAAACAGAAACAGCAACAGCCTTGAGTAGGCCCTCAGTTATTGTTGGTCATATTTCCTTTTTTTTCTTGTTCTTTTGAAGGAAATCGGTCATGTTACATGTTTTGACAATTATTCTCTTTAGATGCAGGCTTTTAGGACCACAAAAGTGGGACTGCCAGCAATATGACGTCGCATTACATTCATACAGCAACACCATCAATTAATGCAGATATGTGAGTCTTCAGGAATTTCTTCCCTTTGATGATTCATGTCGTCTGTGGACTTAAAAAAGCAGGATTCTCTACAAGTATATGATCAGTGTGATTGTATATATGCATATATAAATATATATATATATCAGTGATGAGTGCTTTGTCAAGAGTTCTTTTTCGCCTTGATTGGGTGATCCTTCGTGATTTCCATAATGTACAGAAGAGTCGTCTACTGGACTACGTCGTGTCTTACCAAAGAAATGTGTAACAACTAATATTATCATACACAGAAGGATGAAACCCCTTCTTGTGCGGATAACGCAACCTGTTTGCTTTAATTGCTCTAATGTGTATGAGATATGGCTGTTCTTTCACAAAATTGTTTGTTTTTGTTCTTGTTGTGATTCCCTAACAAGAAATGAAATAGGAAAAATTGCAATTATCTTAGTATGATTTTAAAAGAAATGGGAATAAGCTGAAGCTTCTGTTCACATGCATGTTCTGCTAAACAACACGTTCTTGGGTTTAAAAGATTTGAACTAAATATGTAGTTAAATTCCCATTAAAATTTTATCACTATGTTTAGTTCCTACAAATCAAATGAATGATCTCCAGACAGTTGTGCAAAAAGAGGATCTCCCCGTGGAGAGAGAACGAAAACATGCTGATGATATATATCCATCTAAAAGTCTTTATGGCATGCCATGTTATCATGGGCTTCTTTAACCAGAAATTTCACGTGCTCTTTCAATTATAATGAAATCATAGAATTGGAATCTTAAAATATATCAAACTTAAGACAACAAAATGTGAAAACTTAGTTTCCTTCTTCGAGTTTATTCAATGCTATATTTATTGATCATGATCAGTCAAAGAAAGAAACTAATACAAAATAAAAAATAATTATATTAAGTGTGAAAGTCTAAATGTTGCAATCTGTAATGATTTTATAATTCGATGAATGACGTATTATATTTTTAGCACAACTAAAATGCATAAACATAAGACATCAATAAAAGTCAGTAAGTATGTGCAAATTAGCTGCCAGAGCATCATCGTCACACACACATCATTCCATCTTTAGGTCTAAGTACTTGTAGGAATCAAATGCAAGGGAAGTCCTCTCATATGAGCTAAAAAATGATAAACAATAACAATGAAATGTATTCCACATTAGAATTGCATATCAAATTATTCGTATGAAGTAATCTTATATATAAGATGAAATAATATACAATAAAAATTAAGGAAAGACATTATCAAACCTGATTGAGCACAATCAGGACCAGTAGTAATAAATATTGAATATCAACTCTTTGTTCAGCATCGATGTGGTCAATGATTCAATTTTCTATATCATTTTCTTGTTTGTTGTCAATAGTGTAATGAAGATCAATATAAACACTTATCATAGTGGGGTTAATGATTCATCTTTAATTATCAAATATCATTGCTTTGGTATCATTATTTTGATTAATGGAAGTTACTTTTCAACTTCTTATATCTTATCTTATTTAAAAGAGCACTTCATTTTTTATAGAGTTTATCATGCAAACAATATAGCCTCGTGCCAGTGGTCAACAGTGGATCAGACTATGACAAATGACCTCTCTTTAAGGGAAGAGTAGTGCATCATTCACTTTAAATTCTTATCAATGAATAATAACAATGGTGCACTTGATTTAAAATTGACGTCCTTTAATTTTTGTTCTTTTTCTTTAAGTATACTAGCTATCTTTAACTCATATCAATGGGTTAATCATGATAGGAAATCAATAAGAGAGTATGTGGTACTATAAAATTGTTAATCATTGATGAAAAATATTTTGAACAAATAGATGATGTGTGGAATAAAATCTAATTAATTATCTTTAGATCATATAGATCATCATTGGATCTTATGAGAGTGAATGAAACTCCACATCAATGATAATATTCTTTGAGATAATCAATGAAAAGTAGTAGATTGGATGATTGGATAAGATATGTATAAAAAATCATGAATTATTCTCCTCGCAGAATTTCAGATGTTTGATATTCTAAATGAACATATGATCTTAAATGAGCATATGATCTAGCAGTTCAATGATCCGAGTGTAATATTTCATTTGAGTATTATGCATTAATTCTCTATAGCATCAATATGCCACTTGAATAATATACACTTATGTCTTGGTAACCTCACTTGAAGCAATAATGACAATATCAAAATATAAATTATTTGGGGAACTTTACATAAGATATTTATTTTCAACTTTGGATCAATTTAAGACATTGTTAATATAAAATTTATAACTTAATCTATCAACATCTATTTAGATTAATTCTAATTTTTATTTAAAAATTGGCTTCTAAAGAATTTACAATATTTTTTTTAGTTTCATCTTCTTACCATTTATCCTCAAGAAATCCTACAATATAGTGTATCAATTTCAAAACCAGTGTTTTGACACTTAAGTCTTAAGATTCATAAATCCTTATAAAATAGTTTTTTTCATGTCATTCCAAATTCTAATCAAATATCATATAATCAAATATCTTCTATATAAATTTCAGGTCTTAATTTGACTTTACAATTTATGGTATAATTTTTTTAAATCAGACATACTTCATCTTGGAACAACATGACATAGGCTTAGTAATTTAGTCATAACGCTTCCTATAGACCTTAGATCAGACTTAAATCAATTTTTTACTAAATATAGACTTCAATATCTATCCATCAATATATTATTTATAATTTTTGGACAAGCAAAACCTCTCCAAAAATCTATTTGAACAAAGATTATTGAATCTGGGAAGGAACTTTATAAATATAAACATATGGATTAAATCTCCTAACACATGCTTAGATCAACATCTACAAAATCCTTGCATGGTTAAAACTTATTGAGGGGATTCAATATCCGAGAAAAGTAGCCTACTTGATAGAAAGGGCGGCAAAGACATGATCTGACCTTAATGATTATAAGAATCTCGATTAAAACTCTAACATATGAAGGAACAACAAATCCAAATTACTTCATTCAAGATCTAATTTTGATGAATCAATAAGAAAATGAGATCTCATATATCTTAGATCCTAACCATACAAGTACAAAGTACTATATGTTGATTTCATGATTTGAAACAAGAAAATTAATCATCGATAAAAAAATTCATAGTTTTAACGTGAATCAATTCCTTATTATGAATCCATTTAACACACTTTTTTTAAATACAAATTATTCATCTTGTTCCTTCTCTTAGTTTTGGTCTTATCTTCTTTTGTTATCATGCCCACCCTTGATCTAGTGCATCTTTCTTATTGACATTATCTCTCATACATCTCCTCACGGCCACAAGAGGGAAGAGAGAAAAGGAAAAAAAGGAAGAAAGAATACTAAGGAAAGAGAGAGAAAAGTATATAACCAAAATAAAATAATAAGAAAATTCATTCTATAAAAGAAATTGGTTAGTAATAACATGATTTTTCTTAATTATAAAATTTAAAATTTGAATTCAAGCATGCTTTATTTTTCTTTCACACTTCCTACACAATTTCTTAGTCAATTAAAAGAAACTATTCATCATAAGTTTTGTTCCTATTAATAAACCAAGTTAGAATAATTATATGTCATAAGTAATTGTGGAGGAATAACTACTCTTCATGTTATCTTATCCAATAAAAATATTAAAGGGTCACAAATGTTACAAGCAAGCCTACTTAAGAAAGAATATCTACAATATTCATATAAGGTGATGTATATTTTTTTCGCATAAACTGTTATGATATACTTATTTATTTTCTTAAATATTTTTGCAACACCCGACAATTTTAAGTAACTAAAATCATTTAATAACATATCTTACATGGAGCATGTCCAACGAGGACATGGGTCGTGTTGCACACAACTCACAAAAAAGAACCAAAGTGAAAGAAGAATGATCAACAACGACCGTGTTCAATTAGGACGAGGGTCGTGTTACTTTCAAACAATCGCCAATCCCAATGCATTGTGCTCACCATGCCATGTGTCCGGCTTGGAGATATATAACAATAATTTAAAAATCTGATTTTTTTGGGATAAAGTGAATTAATGGAGTTTGGCGGTTGATCTAAACTTGTATTACACCTAAAAAACCCCTATAAATAGAGGGTTACAGAATAGAAGCCCTCATTATCTCTCTCTAAGTCCAAGCATCATAAACTCTCTCTCTCTCTCTCTCTCTCTCTCTCTCTCTCTCTCTGGATTAGAAGAAGAGGAAGACATATTGTAGAGGAAGAATGATGAATGAGAAAGATAAGTTACAAATAATCAGGTATGTTGTTAAGAGGACCAACCTTAGAGATTTTCATATGAACATGATAGAATATGAGATCTATATAAAAGTAGTGATAATTACATTTTTATATGAAAGTACAAATTATTGTACTATATGTTAATAATAATCTGCTTTAATCGTGGATGGAGACAAAGATGTGTTAGCATCAACAACTGAACGTAGGACCATCATGTTCTCTAATGATGGGAAAGGCCAGGCCCAGCGTGTGGATAGTGTTCCCTAGACTGCGTCAGAGTGCGAACATGGGCCGCGTTGCCCCTTAACGCTGATCGTGTTCATCGGATTGTTCATCCTCAGACATAGGCAGTTTCCCATATTGACACGGACTGCATCCACATTTGCAGGAAACAAACTATAGAAGATGTGTTCACGGACCAAATCAGAGCATATGGAAATGGAATACTTTCCATCTTGACGCTGGTTGTGTTCATCGATGTCGCCAGAGCGAAAATAGAGTGGATTCAAGACCATGTTCACCTAGAATATAGGTTGTGTGCTTTTCATAAATGTGGCGTGTTCTTTGGGACAACGCCAACACACAAAACCTTAATCGTGGAAAACAGGGCGCGTCGTCCTGACAAGGACAAAGTTAATGAAACATTTCAAACATGAACTAGAATGCGAGCCATGTCACTTAAACTGATCGTGTCTAGTAAATCGAAAAGCATTTGGCACGGACCGTGTTGCCTAAATATGGGTTGTGTCTAAAGTGAATGTGCACGCACTGTCTAAACCAAGTTGTGAATAACACAGACCATATTCGTGTTCGAGCTGGCCATGTCATGTTGACTATGAGCATATGAACAAATGACAAAAAATGGACTATGTCCATCTCGGATGCAAGTTGTGTTCTTGTCACATGAAGAGATATAAAGACTATTTTATTGATTGAATGATCGATTGTTATATGAAATAAGAAATCCTAGATTCCCAATGATAAAAAGGATTTAAAAAGGAATGTTGCATGTGATTGAATTGATTGATGAAGGGTATGATTTGATTTCAGGTGAATTGGACCTCATACGTGGGGTAATTAGGTTTATGTTGGGACAATTGTTTATGAGCAACTGTAAATGGGTTCCTTGAGGTTCAACTGGATCCTTTCAAGGACAACTATTAATGGATTTTCTGTTGGAGCAATTGAAAAGGGGCTCATTCATGTTCAATTGCGTTCCTTCTAGAACAACTATTTATGTATTCCTTCAGGAACAACTATAAATGAGTTTCTTCGGGTTCAACTGTCAAACCTTTGGGGATTTATGTTACTGAATTTTAGGCCTAGCTAGCCTTTATGTGACTGAGGCAAAAGCCAATAACCTTCATGCTTGTTAATGCTTCATTAAATTATTATTTTAATTGAACAACTTAGGACAAAGAATAGTCAAAAGAATAAAGGGTCCTAAGTAAAAGATTGAATTAAGCTTAAACCTACTGAATAGAAAGGAATGTACATTGTACTTTAACAATACAATTAAGATTCCTGCAATTGAATGATTAACGATGTTGCAAAGAACAAAATAAAGAAAAGAAAAGGTAAAGTAAAAGAAAGTGGATCTATTTATTTTAATGTTCTCTATCATGTCTTTTTTTGTGATTCTCTCTATTGAATATCTCCTATACATATTAGGCTTGATTGCTCATGGGAGAATTGCTTTTCTTGATTTTGATCCTGCAAGTGATGAAAACAATGATAGGTGATGGCACTAGTGATGTAGATATTTGTGACATGATGACTTGCATATAATAGGAGTTTAGTCTTGAGTTATTTTAGTTTTTAATGAAGTTATTGAACCTCTTTTAGTTATGTCTTATTATTTTGGAACAACATAATAGAATATTTTATTTGACTAAACTTTTTAATGGAGTTCTTAAAGTCATTGCTTCTGCATGATGTGCCTAATATGTTGATCAGTTAATTTGTCAAATATAAAACAAATGAGAAGGTCATAACACCTCCAAAGGGGCATTCTGCCATGTGATGGGTGTGTGCTTCTGGAGGCGTTACAGTAAGGTATCAAGGTCTAGTGGGAGACACTTCTTAGTTGTCTCTAAGAAAGTAGAATCAATGTGCATGTGTCAGGAACTATCACTATGTCATTTAGAAGAGTATAGGTCGGGTCTTAAGAAGGTTATTGAAAGGAAAATAAGAAGAAGTTTTACCTCGTGTTTGTAAATGCATATGTCTCCAAGGCATATCACTAATTGTTGGGAGCAAATTCCGCATGACCAAGAGGCTGAGTAAAGTGAAAATTAGAACAATCATGCTCTAGGAAACCAACAAGCCCCATCGAAATAGGCGCATAATTATACAATCCAACACTTCCTAAAATTCCACCCCCTCAGTTTGACGGTTGTGACTATTTTAATGAAGTTGAGAGATGGATGGACATAATGGAAGAGACCTTCACATTAATGCAATGCTTGGAAGGTCCTATATATAGTGCATCACCTAACAAAGGATGTGGAAGATTGGTGAAAAACCACCAAAGTTACTGTGTTCCTCGGTAAAGATGTAGCCGCATGGGGAAGCTTTGAAGATATCCTTCCAGACACACTACTTCCTAGCTTATGATACAACTAGAAGCAGTGAGAATATCTAGAATTGCAACAAGACAAACTGATAGTGTCATAGTACTTGAACAAGTTCATCCGATTGAAAAGTATTTCACACTAAAAAAGGTTAAACGAGAATTGGCGGGTTGTTTCGTCCAAGGTCTAAACCTAGACCCAAGGACAAAGACAATCTGGGGCAACTACAAGACCTTCAACAACACATCTGAATTGGCAAAACACCTAGAGAGGGACAATGTTGATCTCTAGAAGAATCTGAAGGGGAAAGACCCAGCATGTCCGATAGATCAGGATAGGCTCTAGATGGGACGAGCATTGACAGGCCAAGTCGCCCAATTGAAGGGATCAACAACGAGATGAATGCTCGTAACTCTATGTGTCTCGCGAAGGACAACCACAACTGTAGGAGGATAAGAAACTTTATCCTCATTATCAAAAGTTTCATGTTGAGGATTGTCTCCGCAGTCCAAAGCACGTCTCAATTGCAGAAAGCATGGCCATTTTGTCAGAGACTGTCCAGATCGAAAGAAAGACCAAGACCCCCAAGGGACAAGAGGGCCTCCTAACCACACACCAAGAAGGGTATACGACATCAGGGCTGAAGTTGAACCATGTCTACAAGGCCTAGCCAGGTACCCCTACCGAACCTTATTGATAAGATTATGTAATTTGACATAGATTAAAGATTGATCATTGATAGAGAGATGGTATGATTGAATTCGAGAATGAGTTTATTTTTAAGGATGTTATTATGTAACGTCCGATAGCTAAAATTGATTAATAAAATGTCCAACACATATCGTATCCAACTAGGATTCGACCGTGTTACACACAACTCATGAAAACGAACCAAATTGAAAGAAGAAATATCAACATGGACCATTGTTCAGGATGAACACAAGTCGTATTGTGCTCATCAAACCACAAATCAGAATTGGAGATAAATAATAATAGTTTTATAAACTTGATTCCCAAGTAAAATGAAATAATGGAGTTTGAGTTGATCTAAATTTGTATTACACTTCGAAAACTTCTATAAATAGCGGGTTAAAGAAGAAAGACCCTCATTATCTCTCTCTCTCTTCCAAAGTCCAAGCACCAGAAAGTCCATTTTAGATCAATTGATTTGACCCGGATACGATGAGAACGATAATAAATGATATCACTAGTGATATAGATATTCGTGACATGATGATTTACAAATAATAAGAATTTAGTTTTGAGTTATTTTGATTTTCAATAAAGTTATTGAACCTCTTTTAATTATATTTTTTTATTTTAGAATAATATAATAGAATATTTTATTTGATTATTTTTTTAATGAAATTTTATTTTAAAGTCATCACTTCGCATGTGTATAATATGTTGATCAATTAATTGGTCTAATATAAAGATAAAAATATAAAAAAAATATTTTATCAGATGTGCAGCTAAAAAATTTTATAGAGTAAAACATATTGTGCATAGAATTAAATCGTTGGATTTGATCACATATAGATGTTATAAAATATAAATATTTAGAAGATGCTCGATCTAACCACAAGCACTATAATTTGTACTACCATATTCATTTATAAAGCCATCTCAAATAATAAATAAAAGGAAAGAAAATAAAAGAGGAAAAAAAAGAACAGAGGGCAAGAACAAACTTGAGACACGCGCACACCACACCACAGTACCACACCGCTCAACGGAGAGCTTATCGCGGCGGCTGCGGGCCCCGCGTCGAGGAACCAAATCATGTGCCACCTCGAAAGCCCGGTGGACCCCACTTTATGGGCCTTCTCCATCGAACGGCCGCGTGCCTTTCGGAGACGTGCAAACGGACGGCTCCTGATTAAGAATCCCATCGCAACATGCCGGAAACACGCTGTCCGAAGAGAGCTGTCGTCGTCTTCTCCTTTATAATTTCTTCTTCTTCTTCTTCTCGTCTCGCTCTGTGGTGGTGCCGTTTGCCGCCATCTCTCTCCTCGGCCTCCCATCCTTCTTCTCTTTCTCGATCAATTTTGTCCTTTTGATTTGTTCCCAGTTTTTGGTTTCCGCCTAAAAGATTCGAGCTTTGCATCGATCTTTGGTTTCCCAAGGAAAATGAGAACGAGCTGATCCATTCGAGGCCTGGAAGCCCCTCCGAGAGGAGCCAGGACGCAGATTTTCTTTTCAGGTTTGCGATAGACTCTTTTTCGGGTAGTCTGGAGCGATCAGGTTATGAACTTTCTGCATGCATTTCAGGTTTTGAATCACTACGCGCTTAAAGTGCGATTCTCGCTCATGGATTGTAGCTTTCATTAGGGTCTGCGTATTGGAATTGCTAATTTTTGCTGTGTAGAGTGGAAATGTTCCTGTGGTAGCTAATAGTGCTTCTGGGTGCTGAAAGGTGGAGCCTTTCGTGCTATTCCGTTTTGGTACCATCATTTCGGAGGATGAATGGTTGAGAAAAGGAGTCGCACAACTTTGAAGTAGCGTGGACACATTGTTTTCGTTTATTACTTTCTGCTTCTCAGTCCTAGATTGTTAGTGTTGATAGTTCTCCAAACTTCCAAGTGTGGCCCTTTGTGATCTTTGTGTGTGTGTGTGGCATAGCTTTATTAATACTTACAGAATGATCATAGAGGTCCTTATTCTTTGTGTTGTTCATGATTTATGATTTGTGCAGGCGGCAGTTAACTCGTATAAAAGTTATCCTAAAAAACTCTATCGCAAGTAATATTTGCCTGCTTGGTGGGTAGCAATGGCTGCCGAGATGGTCAATCAGGCCACAAGCGAGAAGCTAAAGGAAATGAACTGGATGAAAAATATTGAAATTTGTGAACTTGTTACGCGTGATCCAGGGTATGTAACCATCTGCAAGTTATTTCCAAGCATTACCTCATTGAACTGTGAAGTTCTCCTTTTTTTGCATGTGAATCTAGAGTTCTCTTTTTCCTTGTTGTTTTCTGATCATTTAAACAGGTCATGAGCTTCGATAGCATCTAGCATTGTAGGTTTTAACTAAATTCTTCATACACTCAGGAAAGCCAAAGATGTCATCAAGTCTATTAAGAAGCGACTGAAGAATAAGCATGCTAATTCTCAACTTTTTGCGGTAATGGTGAGTTCTAGTGCTTCTCGATTGATGACTATTTTGTTGTTTTCTCAATCTACTTATGGGAATTGATTGAAATTTAACAGACAATTCCTTGTTTCTCTATATGAAGGAGTGATCCTTATCACTCTGTGTCTTTCCATTAAATTGGTTTTTAATATTGCAGTTGTTAGAAATGCTAATGAACAACTGTGGGGAGCATGTGTACAGACAAGTAATTGACACTGCTGTTCTACCAATACTGGTGAAGATAGTAAAGAAAAAGGTGTTTTCTTTGATTTCCTAAAATTTTGGTTATATTGTATGAAAGATATAAGAACTAAATCTGTTTAAAGTTTAGATTTCCTGTTCATTCGCAGTATGATTTCTTTATTTGTTGCAGACAGATTTGCCAGTTCGAGGAAAAATATTTCTTCTCCTGGATGCTACACAAACGGCCCTAGGTGGGGCATCGGGAAGGTTCCCACAGTACTATAATGCATACTGTGAGCTGGTGGTAGGCATTGACTTTAGTTTCTGGAGGTTTCATTATTGATTTGAAGCGTAACACCTGATGCTTCTATAATCATGTCGCCTTGAAATGTTTCCATAAATTCATTGGCTTCAATGAATTAGCCTAGATTTTATAGTATCATACATGTGTAAAATTCTGTCATTTGTGTCTGCCAGCTCGTGGAAGCTCTTTTTTATGTTAATCACATCTAGTGCATTTTTTATATATCATATCAAAGGAAATTAGAAGAAAGATGATAAAGTTCATTTATAGTTTTCATAATTCATATAACTGAGTATAACGTGTCATATATCAGCAAAACAAAAATATGAATGATATCTACATATTTGAAATTATAATGCTTATACAAAGTTCTGTTTCCCAAAGAGACGCACCTGTCTTTTTCATTATGTTTGGTGAGAAAACAAAGATACTTTATGTTTTACTAAGTTGGCAACGCAAGCACTTGAATGGATTCACAGTTTTGTACTCAGGTCCACATGGGTGCTATGAGGGATTTGTAAAATCAAATTTCCAAAAGTGTTGTTCGTAAACTAATATGTTAGGTGTTTATTGTATTTTTGTAATTGTATAGTACTGTTTTGGTAAAAGAATCAGTTTTGTATAATTTTGATTGGTTGGATTGGCGTTGCAATTTTAAAATAATAATTATTTTTTATTAATTCCCTCAAAAAATATAATGGCAATAAGTATGGTACTGTTAATATTATTGCAATCATCCATCATTTCTTCACATGATTCGTAGAGCTTGAAGAGTAACTTCTTGGTGCTTGTTTCTTTCGTTTTGGAGAGGATATAGGGTGGCTTGATTGATTTCCCACTGTGTTATCCATCTTCCTTGACATAATCAGATGATTTTTAAGTGCTTCTGATGCTTATTACCACACCTTTGGCAACATACATTCTTATCCTCCCTCTCCGTCTCCTTGCTCACCCAAACACTTGCTTGTCCGTCTGAAATGATATAGTCAGTTCAACACCCGTTTAGAATTACTTCCGTTTCTTGCTTACAGAAGTTTTCCAGCGGTAGCTTGAGTGTTAGTTCTTATTCTGTTGGCAACAATCAACCCTACTGCATCTGAGGTCCAGCAACCTGATTGTGACACAACAAAATATCTACATCTATTCCTAATAAACCCCAACTACAGGACTTCTTTTTAAAATTTGTTCAACTACAAGACATTTCACCAAAAAAAAAAATCGCCTGCAATGATGTATAATACATCAACAAGGTCGCTATATTATGCTTCAACTTTCTGCTTTTCAAATGTTATACGACGATTTTCTCATGGCTGTTAGAATCATTTCATACGTCTAAAATCTGCTTATTAAATCAAAGCTTCCTTGTTTCCTCTTTAGATACTAAGTTGGGACAATTAATAATTATTTTATTGTCGTATCTGCATAGTCTTCTGGAGTACAATTTCCTCAACATGGTCATGTTACGACACCTATAAAACCAGATCCAAGGGTCCCAATGGAAAGTATGCTCACTGACAACCTCCAGAAACATGAAAATGGTGGAAATGAGGCAACTGCCCAACTCATATTTAACTCTAGGTATGGTACCGTGGTCATTTTCCTTATTCCATGAGATAGTTCTTAATGTTAGAAGGCACATTTTGTGGTCTGGAACTTGAAAAAGAATAGTCCACAATGCAATGATCTTTATTTATCTAAGTTGGCAATATCATTCCCAATGTGCTTGTAGTCACCTTTGTGTTATAATCCAACTCACAAGCAAGGAAATAATTCTTAAAATCTTCTAGGCACATGCAACTGTCTATTTTGTCTGATTGATCCTTTTGGCTCTTTAGCTTTGTCGAGGAGAAAGCTATCATACCTTTGTTGAGGAGAATGTCATTTTTTTTCTGAAGAATTGAAATAATGACTAGAGCATTAAGAAACTGCTAAGGAATATCATTTAAATAAAGTGGAATCAGCCACTAGTATTAATATGTGAGGAATGCCATTTGATAATGCGAAGGGTTGTTTGATCATTCATGTTTCTTCATATTTCCCTCACCACCTCTGTCTTAATTGTCATCGGGTGCATGTAGAAAAAGTACACATGATCTATACTGATTTAGCGCAGCTAGAAACATTGTGGACATGCATTTTAAAGAACAAATCTCTCACTCACTAGAGATGAGATCCTTACCAATGCCAAAGAAGGTGGTTACATCCCAGTAATTATCTCCCAACAATAGGATATCGAAGTTGATGTTTTTATGGGAGTGTCACCGGAGTCTCTAATGTCCCAAGAAAGGAGATGGTAGGAAGGAAATTTGTGAGGTGGTAAGCTAGAGAGATGATCAGGTTATGAAAGGTTTAAAACAGAAGATCTGGTCTTCTGTTTTTATTATTTTACTATCTCATAATGGTTTCAAAATAGAAGTTCAAATATGAGAAACTTTCTTGGAAATACTTTTAATAATGAACTAGAGTGATCAAGGAGCATTCATGATCAAGATTGTAATAGGTGGTGCACAACTTCTTACTTCGGTTATCAACATTACCGCTATTAGGGACATTGCTACTATTTCTTTTTCCCAAGAAATTGTAGCTGGAACCAATATGATATTTTCTCAAACTTTCCTGAAATGTAATTAAGCACTTATCTCTGATTTGATATTGTTAAACCTACATTGATGAAGGATGATTGTTCTTTTTTATCATTATCCAATATATTTAGTATCAACATCATCTGATCAATATATGCCATTATCTCTTACGTTCCATTTATATCATGTTCCAGTATAATCGAAAAGGCCTCTAGTATTTTGGAAGTTCTGCGTGATGCCTTGAATGCTTTGGGTTCTAAACATCCTGAGGTATGGATGAAATAGCTACCTTGCGTTATATTATCATCTTGGAAGTTTTGAGATGATCTTCTCAAAAAAAATTTTGAGATGATGCATTTCCTCGTGATAAGAAATGATATTCTACAAAAAAATACATAAGAATAGTTAAAATAATCTCTGGTTTCAAGTAAAGTGGAGTTATTTTATTGATGTAATCAATTGAATCTTGGGGCATGACAATTTTTGTCTTAACTGATTCAGTTGCAGCTGGTGGGTTTCATGTTGTATGCCTGCATTTAGTCCTTCCATTTTGCAAGAAATTTATTCTCATGTCATAGTTTTGCAAATTGGTTTAACATATATGTTGTAAGTAGCTAATAGGAACATAGTTAAAATATTATCATTCTTTGAAAATAGGTCAGGTCGGTCCTTCAGATTTTCAGGTTCCTGATTCTATTGGTGCAGGGAGCAATGGATGAATTCATATTAGATCTTGTGGAGCAATGCTCCTTCCAAAAGCAAAAGATCATGCACCTAGTAATGACTTCTCGGTAAGATATTTTGATCACATACTGTTATCTTAAAGCTTTTGCTTTTTACTGATCATCAGTTTCATTTTTTTAAACCGGCCCAAATACATGAGGCTATTTGCTTTTAATGCACAATTTTTTTCTTCGACTTTTCATTTCCTTTTTGGCTGCAGAAGAATGTAGTGAGAACATTGCACATCATGCATCTAGGGTAGTAAAAAAGTTTGTCATGTTCATAAATTGAATTTGACACTGAACTTTTGAAAAGCATATAAATATAGAATTGAAATATAAAAAGCATGATTCTACTTGATCTTATTTTGGACATATGTACATCAATTTGTACCAAAATAAAAAAAATGAGAAACATAAAATTACAAATAATCAAATGCAACATATTTAATATATTAAACCTTCAAGTTACCAGATAAGCAAGGTTCCAAGATCGAACATCCAGATTACCAAATTAACAAAACAAATGGTCAACCAAGGACTAACAACCAAAGAAGTCATCACTTCCACTCAGTACATATACACAATAATTACTTATCACTCGAAACATAAATAATAACTAATAAACAAATATTTAATAATTTAAAATGGGTAGACATATAAATCTAAAAACTATTGAAATATTTGTTTAGGCTTAGGTAAAAAAGAGACCCAAAAAATACGTAGAGCATAAAATATTGATCCTTATAAAGGCCATTCTTGCCTCCTCCACCCCCCC
>LTAE01007551.1:7481-22523 GCA_001647135.1 Pontederia paniculata
TATATATATATATATATATGTATATTCTACGTGAATGGCCATCACAAAGGTATCTTTTTGCTAATTTTTATATAGCAAGCACACGTAAATAATCCTCTAGATGGCCATTGACGTAGAAAACACAATTACGCAAATCTTCATGTTTTGTGCGATTTTCCTCCTTTTTATTCTTCATTTTCAACATGATATGATCAATTAGATGTGATATTATCGAAATAAAGTTAATTTAGGTTCTCAATCAAATGGTAGATCTTCACTTTTTAGTTTTTTTTTTCTGTGACACCTATTTAGCGCGGTTAATATGCATTTATTCCTTAATTTTTTTGTTAGTATAAAGTTGAAAGAGCGAGCTTAATGTGACAATTTGTTTTTCACAAAATATATGATCCCATTGATAATCATAACAAGGACGGAAGAACCAGCACACAATCTGTGTTTCAATCTCGCAGATTAAGAGAGTTGCTGGCTACTCTTGAGGATGCACAGCCCTGGCATTAACTAAAGTTATCAGATTATTATAGAATAAGATATCATTTTCTCAAAAAAAATAGAATAAGATATCATACCTCTAGATGGGATGAATGCGTGGGCAGTGAACACTGAACAAAGGTGGAAAAGTAGAAGCAACATCTCATGACTGAAATGTAATTCGTGAAGTTCAGACAAGAAGGAGCATACATATTGTCCAACTTGTGGCAATTAAAATTTTGAAGTAATTTCATATCAGGCTACTCTTTCCTCAGACTACCTTTTATTCCAACTTCCAAGTTCCAACAACTGAAGAGTAATTTAGCACAGAAGCTACATATAACACAAAAGTCACATAGGTTGGACTCCAGCCACTTGATGAACTTTTGCTTTCATTATATTTAACAATTCTAAAGCTTTCTGTCAAAATATTATGAATACACATACATTGTAAGTCAAACTAAATATTACTACAACAGTAAATATTTGACACCAGGGTTTGGGTTAGGCGCACTTGGAGTGACGGATCCATAAGCTTGAATGTATCACTAGCATTCTGGAGGGATGATGTTATCATTTTTCCATTATTCAGTTGTCCTTCAATGTTTGTGGAATCACTAGAGGACTTTGGAGGCTGAGACCTTTTAACGTGCATCTTATTTTTCAGCGACCATCAGATTTGGACTGGCTGAGGATTGGAAGTTAAGATTTGGCACCAGCCAACAAAGCCTGCAACTAAATCTATTGTATGACCAATCAAGACAGTCATTCCAAACGGCCATAAGATCCAGCGGAGTGGTTGGTTTTATTGTTATGGCCCCTGTAGGCATTCACACCATCTGAACTGCTAAAGGCTTGATTTGGTAGGATATTCTGCTCAAAATCACCATCTAAGCTCATCTGCTGAACTTCTTGCGGGGACAATATTTTGATGCATTGGACACAGTTCACGAACTCCCTGAACATGAAAAGAGTGATTTTTGCTTATAAGAAAGATCCCTTATTATGAACTGTTTCACACAATATTTTTTAGAGAATAACAATGAACAAGTGGAAAAACTGCTGCAGAGAATTTCGATACTTCTAACTTTAGCTAAAGACTGTTTCCATGTGTTCTTTTCCTTTTCATCCTGTTCATATAACAGAAAAAGTAAGGAGACTGGGTAACCATGTTTTCTTAATCACAAATAAGGCACTTGTTTGGCATAAAAAGTTGATTTTTCTTCAGAAATTTTCATTATGCATAATAAGGATAATCTTAGTTTTGATGTCATTATGTCCATTAACCAGATATCTTTGGATAGTTCTTGATATGTTGTCATGTAATTCATTGACATAACAAAAATATAAAGTAGAAAGGAAATATAAGCAAGCAATTATAATTTGTTATGACTTACTCCCACGGATCATCCCCAACAAGCAGAACATCATTTTCATGATCAACATAAACTAGCTTCCAGCCAATTCTCTGGCGATCTTCGAGCTGTCCTTCTATACTGAACATTCGAGCAAGATCATGTCTTAGCTCATCATAACCAGAATAACGTGTGATATCAATTGATCTGCCAACAGCTCCACGCTTGTGCACCTGCAGTCACCCGAAGATTATGAAGATAAATAAATGTACCAAGCTTGGGCACAAAAAAGAATCAAATATTTGAACTAGTTACTTACATGTGACAAAGGAAGTTGACAAAATTCATGATAATTCTTTGGGTAGATGATTAGTGTCGAATATATTATTTGTGATACATATTATTCTTCATGTCTCACTAACTTTCACATCTATTTTTATGGGCAGAATATTGATATTATACATTGCACATCAAGATTTTATTCATTTTTATGCCAAAGGTAAACTATCCTTTAAGTAACTAGTAACCAGAGCTTATTTTTTGAGAGAAGTAACCAGAGTTTAAACTACTTCCATATGTTAGTAACATGTAATTCTATAAAGTAGGTTATTATTTAACAGAAACAACTTCATAAAAGTAAAGAAGAATTAAAGTCAGGTGCTTGATCAGACCTTTGTATATGTGCGCATTCGCTGAAATGTTGGTGCAGGTGCTGGTGCCGCTGCCCAGGAACTCCCATTCAAGAAGCTAGTCTCATTTATTGTTGAGTCTATTGAATTAAAAGCCATATCAGGAACTCCAAATGATGGTGAAGCCATGGAAGATGATATCTCTTGTTGAGCATCTTTTGAGATACTGAAATTGGCAACTGCATTTCCAGGGATATGAGTTTGATACTTTCCTGAATCAATGCCATTGCCCAGGAAGGCATCAGTTGCAAGAGGCATACTTAATGTGCCATCAATATTAACTCCAAATAGGATATTATTCCTCAGATCTGTGCCCGGAACATTGCTGCCTGGAGGTGCCTCTTTGAATAGGGAAGGTTGATTGAAAGAGGCAAGAGCAAAATTTTGTTGTAAAGGTGCATCGGTCTGGGAAACACACACTGATGTAGCTGAAGAGGTGGTGTCCAAGTAATCCACTTGAGTTGTGTTGTTTATGTATGCTTGAGGGGCAGCTATGACTTGTGGTTGCACCTTAGAAACAGGCAATGGAGGCTTCACGTCATGTACAGTTTTCTGCAGCTCTTTGGATAAGTTGTGGTTCATGCCAGAAACATCAAAGGAAGTGGTGCTCAGCATTGTTACAACTGACTGAGATGTCTTTTCTACTGACAAAGGGTTGTTATGCTCTGTCCTGTTTAAGTTTGAGTGGGAACGAACAGGACAATTGTTTGCGGAAGGAGATGTAGAGCATGATGGATTGTCATCTGTTATTCCTGATTGAACTCCTCCAGCAGCTAACAAGGAGCTGCCAGTAGCTGGAATAAGATTTGTTGCGAATGTTGCGGGGAGGATGCTTCCAGGCAAATCAGCTAATTGAACTTGCTGCTGCTGAAGCTTAGGCTGTGGCTGGTTCTGCAAAGGTTGTGGTGTCTTTGTAGCTTGTAAAGAAGATTTTGCACACTGTTCTGGTGTCACATGTTGCTGAGCTAGAGGCTGTAGACCAGACAACTGCTGTAAATCCAGTACAGTTTTCTGGTTTTCTTGGACTTGAATAAGCTGAGGATGCTGCAATGTGGTCTGCTGCTGATGCTTCTGTAGTAATTGCAACTGAGTCTGATGATGAGGTAATTGTAACTGTTGATTTACTTGGTTAGATAACTGAACAGGCATCATGTTCTGGTGTTGCTGCAACAATTGCTGCTGTTGTTGATGTGGTTGCTGCTGATGTTGTTCCTGCTGCCGGAGCAGTTGCTGAGATTGATGTGGTTGGGCTTGTTGAATACTGTTCTGAAAGGTCTGATTATTTGGAACCAACGGTTGGTGGAGGATATGAGATTGGACCAGCATTTGAGGTTGTAAAACATTGTTGTGTGTCTGATTCATTGTCAATACTTGGTTGACCAATTGCTGCCTCTGTTGAACAGCCAGATCTTGCATTTGTTGTTGTGGTCTCGTAACTGTATCCAGTTGGTTCATTTGAATTGGCATCTTTGAGAGATGGTCAACTTGTTGGGATTCTTGAGACAGTGTGGAAGGATTAAACTGTAAGTTAGTCTGCTGCAACAATTGTGCTTGCAAATTAAGCTGCCTAGAGAGATCAGTTTTGCCAAGGTTTTGCATGGCAGACTCAGTTAAAGAACGCAGATATTCAGACTGGAGAGTAGAGTTAAAAAGGGAAGGATTCTTCTGCATGCTCATCCAATGAGCCAAACTTAGACCAGGCATCACAGTGCTTTGAGCTTGAGGGTCTTTTACACACATCTCCTCCCCCATACAAGGCACTGCCCTCTTAAAAAGGTTTTCAATTTCTGATGAATCATCATCTGAATCATAAACAGAAACTTAATTACATTTTGCAAGACAATCTAACAATTTCTCTTAGATGCATCACTCTGGTCCATGACACCAGTTAGGCAGTTACTGTGTATTTTGCCTAGAAATAGCTGAGTATCTTTCCAGATAAAATGACATATACTTTAATGTTTGTCTTGCATTTTTCTTGTTTTGTATCCTTTTTATGGCAAGCATTTAGTATGCATAGAGAAACATGCTTCCAAGAACTAACCTAGCATACTCCTAAATGTCTTGAGACAACCTTTCAGATGTCCTATATGATATAGTTCCAGTTAGGCTACCCATTCTTGCACAATATGCCTAAAGAAATACCTGGCATTCCGGGTAATCTGGGTCGCTTTCTGAAAAACGGTGGAGGGCACATGAAGAAAGGAGCTTGAACCGGCTCAATCTCCCATATGGACACCCTATTGCGCCTTTCACCAGCTGCTGACTCATCCCATCCTACCTGTTCAGGTACATGAAATACTATTAAATGGGAAAATCTCATTGAAATAAATATATATTATGTCAATGACACAGTTATCATATGAGTTTGATAGAAATTCACATTGATCAACCTGTAAATTGCGCCACTGCGAGTTTTTCCATCTTACTGGATCTAAATCACTTATGCCTGTAATTGTGCCCATGTATCTGTAGCACAATAATACAAATTTTCCTTCAGTTAAGTCATAGTTATGTCCTAAGTAGCAAGTTTGAACATGATATTGGCTAAAGGGAAAGTAGAATAATTATGAAAATCCTTGTTAGATACCATTATAACTTAAATAGGATTAAGCTGGCACAAACGTGATAAGCATGTTACCTTCTTGTCCCTGATTCTTCAGTTTCAAACAGCATGCGGAAGCGCATGCCTAGAGATATTTGGTTACTATAGACAGCTTTTTGATACTTGACAAAAGGAATAACAAACTCAGAAGGACTTGCCCTGTAGAAAAAGTTTGGTCAAGTTGTCAAAACTCAAAAGAAAGGAAAGAGATGAAAGAACTACTCACTCTAGATGTGTTATTCCAAATCATTCAGATGTGTTATAAAAGTAGACCAAGTGAAACATGACAAAGACAAGATTACAAGAAAAACAAACCTTGGGTTGTAAAATACAGTAAATGGGCTGTTGTTTGCAGCAGCGTGGGCAGCAGCAGCAAGGATTCCAATATGCATACTATCACTTGACAAGACTGATGATGATATGTTTGTAGATTGCCTGTTAGCCCGTCTAAGTCCCAAAAGGAGCTGTTGCTTCTCATCTCTGTACATTGGAAGTGAAGAAAAAACATAAAAGTTTTATGTTGCATTTAATTTCTAAGAAAACATCAGAACAAGGAAAATGTTGAAGGTCGGTACTATGAATTTGAACCTAGACTCATAAACCATAGTTCTTGAAGGATATATTAGGATTTGACATATGATCATTGCAACCTGAGGACCTTGTTTAGCAGATAATAAATACTAGAAAATTGAAAACAGGGAAAAGTAGCATTGTTGATTAATGTAACTCTAATATTACCTAATAAACAAGACCGAATCACCAGCAAAAAGTCTTTTTCCACTCACAAATAGGCTCCAACCAGTTGTTAGCAAATGTCTTTTTGGTTGACCTTGATCAAAAACACAAAAGTCAAAGCAAAAGTTCAGCAAGTCATATATTATGACTTCTTTGGCCGAGTAGTGAAAAAACAACTTAACCTGCATTATAAGTTTTAGATAAACAGTTGCAAATCTTTGGCTTGCAACTTAACCTGCATTATAAGTTTTAGATAAACAGTTGCAAATCTTTGGCTTACCTCGATATATATGGCGAAAGGTCCAGATATTATCATGCAAATCTTTGGCTTGCAACTCTTGAGCAGGTGGTTGCATAGAAAAATCCTACATGCAAATTGTTTTATCTCAGAATGTGATAAGTTGATGTCACAAGCATGACCGCATATGCTTACAAGGGGAGGAAAAATCTTCTCTGCGGCACGACGAGGAACAGAGAAGCCTCCATGAGTGCTTGTATCACTGGCGGTGAGTGTCTTACAAAAGAACTCTGTCTGCGGCCTATTTTGTTTTAGGGCAAGCTCAGATGCTTGTAATGCCTCCTTGTCATACTGCACAAAGTAAAAGATAAAAAAAATTCAAAATACTTCTTTTTTCTGAGAGGGAAGTTCAAATACATATAGAAATCAGGATTAAATATTTCTGTAATAATTCTCCTCAAAAACATATTTCTACGGTAAGTTGATTAGTAAAACATAGCTATTACTATTTCTTGCTTTCTTGCATTGTTATAGCATTATGTGATGGCAACCACTCAAATTCCACTAAGTGATTATTCATAGAAAAAACTGTCAACTTTGAGCAGATTACTGAAAGAATCATTCTATCAAGTTTTTTTTGTTTCTGGGCACAATTTATAAGAGCAAGTAAATTTATCTTCAAAACCGTTTGTGTGTTACAAGGTGTATAGAGCATCATGTACATGTTAAAGAAGAAACAATTAATTCACCTCAGATTGGTCAAGTTGACCTAAGTAACACACATATTTCTTGGTTCTTAAACTGGAATTTAAAGCATTGAAGGATAGAAAGATATTCTCACTGTATTGACCGGCTGAAGTGTCATTTGAGCATAAACTTCATCTGTCTCTGGGTCGGCCTAAAGAATTGGACAGAATAAATTAACAGTTTGAATCATGAGAACAAAGACAAAAGCAATGGTAACATACATGTAGAGTAACATTATGAAGAAGGCATATCAACTTTGAGGGAAGATTTGGATAGTTTGGTACATGTGCATCAATCCCCTTTTGCATAGAAGCTGCAACCTGAAAATTTTAAATTTGTCATCAGCCCAAACTATGCAACTGAAAGACGCTGTGAAGCTTTAGCACAAAAGTATGTTATAATGACAATCTTTATATTAGAAGATGAAATTAATTTGCAAAACAAGTTTGTTTAGGAGCTCCTCCTGAAAATTTTCAGTCATAGTCATTATTTGTTTTAAAAAAAGTTGATCATATGTATTGAACTGTCTCGTGATAGAAAGCATCACAACTGGTTTAAATGGATCCAAGTGAATGACCTTTTTTCACGTTTTAGAATGACCAATTTAATCTTCGCTAAAATATCATGACAAGGATTTTTCAGAAATTTCAGTAGAGATCAGTTCCAATAAAGGAGATAAGTATACATGAGTGTTTTGATACAATAAAAATGGAAGTTTTTCAATAGATGGACAAAGATGACATGAGAATTTTTGGTAGCTGCAGTATTTAAGTTGAGAAAAAGCTACAACCTATATTAAGAGGCAAAGGCTCCTTGAGTCCTTGTCTCCTGGAACAAATTTGACTTCCTAATGCCCAAGGATATCCAAAACCACCAGTTTTAATAACATTCAGAAAGATAAAACAGTTTCACTTTGTAACCCCCGGGCCTAGGCCCTTATCTTTCATGAGTGAGTGAGAGAGATAGATAGATAGATAGATAGATAGATAGATAGAGAGAGAGAGAGAGAGAGAGAGAGAGAGAGAGAGAGAGAGAGAGGAAAAGCAGTTGATCCTCCAGAGAAAGGGAGAAAGAATTTGTTGTCCTCAAAACAAAAATGAATCTGNAGAGAGAGAGAGAGAGAGAGAGAGAGAGAGAGAGAGAGGAAAAGCAGTTGATCCTCCAGAGAAAGGGAGAAAGAATTTGTTGTCCTCAAAACAAAAATGAATCTGGCGACCGCAGTAGTAAAATAAATGGAAGACGCTAAGAATTCCTGGCTTAAATAAAGTGAAGAATAGAAAAATAAGAGGAAAAGGCAGATTCCATTGAAACATAAAAAAGTGGAAGGGAGAAAATAAACCAAAAAGGGACGTCTCTTTTTGTTTAATCGTTCTTGCAGAACTATCAAAACAAGAATCTTTTCCAAGTTTCCAAATATCATCGTGAGATTATAACAGAAAAAGAAAAGAAAATACAAAAACCTGTCAACTATCAAGAGCTATAAGAGTAACACATAAACAGCTCAGATTTAGCAGCAGAAGAAGCCGTTCCTTTCCAAACCTTCAGGATTCCGCAAAAAGTATCAACCAAAACAGAACCGGTTACAATTAGAGACGCACATTGTGGGATCTAATCAGTATATGATGAACAATCGTTGAACTAAAATTTAGCAACACAAGAACCAAAATTTTTCCAGGTCCGGGATAAAGATTTCAACCAAGACAATGGAAAGCAAAGAGAAGCACCCATTTAAGCTCCAAACAAACAGTAGAGAAGTCATGCTGAGCTGAAGTTTAGTAGCAAAACAAGCAATCATTTTTTTTTTCCTTCAAAATGTATGTCTTGCACAGAGGCTAAAAAACACGACCCTTCAACCAAAACCAAAGCCAGTAGCAGTCAGAATTCCATTCCTTTCCTTTGTTCTCGTCTCTCTTTACCTGCTCGCTGTGCCCTTGTGGGAAGTAGCCGACGAGGCTCCCCAGCGGTGGCAGGTTGACCAGCGGCCCCGCGCATGCGTGCCACAGCTCCTGGTTAATCGTCTTCCTCTCTCCTACACGCACCACCATTAGAATCGTGTGCTTGTGACGACGTCCAGACAGAAATAACAATCAAAGCAATCAAATTACAACACTCACCATCGGCGACGTTCGCCGGCCCCTTCATCACTCTGCCAGCTCGAACCGCAACCACTACGTAGCACTCAACCTCCGGCTACGTCTGCCCTCCGGCATCCCATGCTCGCCAGACCTCCGGCGACAAGAATCGATCCGCACTCCTCCGGCAGGCCAAAGGAGGAGTAGCCGGCTTTCCGGCGAGGTGACAGCAGCTGAGGGCGGAGACAGAGACGAGCGGAGGGAGACGACCAAGTGTGCGGCGAAGCGCCGAGGGTTCCGGCCGCTTGGAAGGGGGTTGTCTCCCGACAGGCGGGGGACCGAAGCCGGACAAAGAGACGAAGACGGCGAGAAAACAAAACAAACCCAAGAAAAAAGAAAATAAAAACTATTCGAAACAAATAAAATAAGTAAGCGTGTCCCTTATTCGCACCCAGGTCCCTATACTTCTATAACAATTTCATTTAGGTCCCTCAGACGAGGAGTTAACTACGGTTGGAATCGGTCACATCGAGCCACTTGAAATCAAATTTAGGTCACTCGAGGGACTTTTCTGTAAAAGAAACGCCGATTTGTAACTACCCACTTCCTGCCGCTTTGCGTGGGCGATTCCACTCGGACCAAACTGCCCCTACGCTGGATCGACGAGCTGGAATCCTCCACGTGGCTTTCGGACACGTGTCGGATGTTAAATGGCCGGTTGCGTGCTCCTTGTTCGCACGTTGTCACTGTCCACCATGTGAAAAAATAAAAGTTAGGGGACTTTATTTAAAGAGAGAGAGTTGTATGGTTTATAATAATAATTATTAAGGGACAAGTGAACACTTAATAGGTAGGAGTAGTAATAGACGACTAATAGTTGCCTTTGTAGGGTAAAAAATTATGCTTCTACGTGTCTTTATTGTCTTTAATGCTGTTTGTTTACAAGATGTTTATGTCGTAGTGGGAGAATTTGTCACCGTAGTGGATTGACCCTTTTAACTCTTGGGATCCGTTAATTGCAGTTTTGGTTGCATGTTGGTAATATTTGTCTTTCGTGCACACATATGACCGGTCGGATTTTAACCAACTACGCAGTTGGAGCAAGATGAGATCATGTAATTTATGGAAATATTACCAACAATGGCATATGATCGATTCCAATAAGGTAAGTAATAGAATTTTGCTTTAATTAGTTATATAAGGTTATGCGGCTTATCCTTCTACCATATTGCATACGGTTCACAATCCATATGTGCGCACATTTCGTAAGCAATATCTACGCAGATGGTGATAGAGGTTAATTTTTTATTAGAAAACTATTTTATTAGCTTAAAAATTAACCATAACGTCACGTATAAAATATTTCCCCCATTTGCATCCACTTGTTGAGATCAATCTTTCTAATATTTTATCATGCCGAGGTGAATTATGGTTCCACCTTCACGGTTCATCATGTAAATCATAGTTATCAATAAAGGTTGAAATCAAGGACGAAATCAGGAGTGAGATATATAAACACAAATTACTAATAATTAAAAAGAGTCAAACAACATAAAAATAAACTATTATTAAAAAATACTGGTAAAAATTAAATCCAAGACCTATTGATTAAAATTGTCTATTTATTTAAGTAATTAAATAATTTTATTTAATATTTATTTATTTATTGATTATGATTATTAGTATGCATGTATATATACATCTTATACATAAAAAATTAAAGGGAAGGTCGATGTTATCCATCTACAGTGTGAGTTCGTTTTTTATAGAATAAATGATAAATATTTTTTTATTAAAAAAATCTCAAATTCAATTTTTTAAATACAGAATATACATATACATATATTTAAATTTTCAAAAAATATTGTGATAATTAAAAAAAATAGACTATTAAGATCGGAATAAGCTATATAATTAAAAATAATAATAATTATTATTAATTTATTATGAAATGTTTTAGTAAAGACGAAATTTTATTGGCAAGGAGGAGTGGGGCCCATGCTTCCTTGTTTCCCGGGAAGCAAAGTGGTGGGACCCTTTGATTGCCTCGGGTTTCGACGTGGCGGATTCCCGAGGCAGAATGGCCCCCACGTGGAAGTACCGACGGTTCAGATGGCTGCTTCCTCGGGCTCGCGGCCCACGCGTGCTCTCCCACCAGTGGTCCCCCAAGTGGTCCCACCGCCGCCAAGTGGTCCCGGTTAAACTTATTTTTCTATTAGAAAAAAATAGAATAAAAAAGCTTACCAAACAATAACAATATAGTGCATATTAACCAAGTTTGTGGTTGGCATATTAACGAGACTTGAGGTTTTGATCGAAAAAATTAATAGTTCTAAATTTAATTTAATTATTTTTATTATTTAATTAAGAATGATTTTAATTTTATTTAAATATTAATAATTTTATATATCAATAAATTTATGTCGAAAAAAATTATGTATATGGCAATAATTGAAAAATGTCTTAGTTTTAATTAACAATTATATATAATGCTAATTTTAATTTGTAATTAAAATAAAAGAAAAAAATTGGCTGTTTTTATTTCTAAATGGTAATTTAATATAAGAATATTTTAAAAAATGAATACTTTTAACATTGTCATTAAAATGTCAAATTTAACAGAACATTATGTCTTACAAAATTACTATACCCATAATAAAAGAAAAGAGATGAAACTTATGAACTACAAAGCAAACTAAAATATTATAAGTAAAAATGCCCCCTACGGTAAGATGAGGCCTTAAATTTAGTGAGTTAATTCATTTGATTTTCGTTAGAAAATTTAATTAGATTAGCAAATTTATATTTGTTGAGCCTATTTTTTTGTCATTTTTATGGTCCTGATGTATGATTCGGTGTTCTTTCCATATAACCAATGAGGACCACAGATAAACAAACTAATAATTATAATAAAAAATCGAATTCCCACAACCAATCTATGTGGATTCAATTTATATCGCAAAAATCAGAATAATGGTATGTCGGCAAAAAATTAATACTTATTTTTTAAAAGCCAACAACAATTATCTTTAAGTAAACTTATAATTATTTTTAACTTCAACCAAACACTATTTAGAAAGTTGATTCCAATTAATTAATACTTGCATAAAAAAATCGAGTTCTGGCATCTACCAAAGAGCAAAAGTTTCAAATATCTTTGTCGTAAGACTTCTACTAGTAGTGTCATAATCGGTATAGCTGATGATAAGATTCAGATACATCAATTTTAATTTCAGGAGAGAAAAAAAGTGATGAATCCAACATTTTTTTCCACGGTTGCTAATTGATGTGCCAAATCGAGCTTTCTAAATCTTCTCATATTTGGAATCTTTTGCTGCAATCAAGCAGTAATGATCATGTGAGCTTGTTCCCTTGATAGTGAGCAGGGAAGTGACAAGCTTGTGTACAAACAACAACGCTCTGTGGACATTGGAGAGATGACCACCAGCAAAATACTGCAAGCAATGACACCTCAGTGTTCGGTTTCCTTCTACTAATTTGTGTGTGTCCGCTTAATTGCACATTTAATCATGTCGAATGATGATTTTAATAAAAACCATTTAATAACTACTTAAATGCAAAAAACTATTTATTATTTTTTTATTATCATCCACTATTTAAAAAGTGATATCAATTTTTTAATCTATATAATATTAATGATTATACATATGCTCAAATTTTTGACTTATTATCGAATTCGACTAATATAATATTCGTCCATTATACGTGTTTAGTAGTGATGATTTTTTTTTACTTTTTATTCAAATTAGATAAGGAAAGAGTAACTACTTAATAATGCTTAGGATTGATTTAACTTAGCTGATAAAAAATATCTGATAAATACTAATACTAATAAATATTTTAAGTGCTGAAATTTATTTTAAAATACCAAGTATCTACATATTTAGATAAAAATATTAATAATAAATAATAATTGTAATATTTATTAAAATAAATGTTAATTAAAATACTTTTGTAATTATATAATAATAACATTAAAATAATATGAATAAAAGAATAATATAGTTAGTTAAGAAAATAAGTCACAATTTTTAAAATAAGTAAGGAAGATCTTGTTTATTTTTTCAACTTATAATTTTATATTCATCAAACATGAAAAAAATTAATATCAACTTATAACTTTTTAAATTATTTATAAGTTTAATCAAACATGCTCTTACTATTTGTAGTAACCATTTTGTCGTGTCTACGTTATTTCTTTCCACCGTTTAAGTTCTTCTTAATTTGCGAGATGTATGTGTTCTTCTAATACGTGAGTTAGGCATTAGATATGAATCGTATGTTCCATGATTAGGACGCATTTAATGGATCGGTAGTGTCTTGTGGTCTTGTTCAAGTGTCCCGCGGTCGACGGCCTCAAATTGGATCATTAGAAGAAGAGCAGACGCAAAGGCACACCCACACCGTGTCATCGGTAGTTAGAGGTAACGATGGTCCATCCGAGTCCATCTCACAAAATTTTAGAGTAGAAGTTATCAAAATTGATTCGACTCGATACTCCATGATAATTTTCTAATAGACATAAAATATAGAAACCTCGTATCTGAATATAGTTCATAAATATTAAAATATGATAGAAGTTCTTATAAATAAATAAATATTGAAAATAAATTTTAAAACTATAATAAAATATGAATATTAAATTAGATGTACTATTAAAAATTTTAAAATTTAAGTCATTAGAAAAAATAATTTTTTATATTTATATTTTTAATAATTAAGAAAAAAAAATTTAATACGAGCAACAATAAGATTTGAATCAGAAACTCATAAATTAGATGTGCTACTAACTTTGGCCTAATTCAAAATTTAATACGTGAACTATTAAAAAAATTAACTTTTAATACTAATAATAATAAAATTTGAACTTAAGATCTTTATTTTTGATATCATATTAAATTAGATGTACTACTAATAATCCTAAAAAAATAACGATTAAAAAGAATATCATCATTATATTTATATTTTTAATAATGGATCATGTCGATTTAAATTTTTTCCAATAGGATCTAATTTGATTTTCAATTTGATCCAGCATTAAATCTGATCGGAATCACATAATCGAATATCATCTTAGACTTAACTTTGTTTTAAATTTAAGAAGATGCAAGCACATGCACATATAATGTTTTATATACTTGACAGCTCATAAGATGGTGAGTTGCTGACAAATTTGATCAGCGATAAAAAATAATGTAATTAACTTGTCAAATATAATGAATACATGTCTTTTGAATGTTCTCAAGTAACAACTTAAGATTCAATATACGTAAGCTTTTTTTATGAGAGTGATGTGTATGTAATGAACACCAAATATAACAACTATCTGGACTAAATTAATAAAGCAATGAACTTTACTTAACGTTTATTCAGTCACATCTAATGTCATGAATATGAAATATTTCCATAAATTATAGGGTTATTTTTATTTATACCTCTTAAATTATAACTTATTTTCGTATCTAACCGCGAACCATAAATTTATAACTTTTTATCTTTAGATTTGTTCACATTTGATAAAAAAATATTTTGTTTGCATTCGTTACATTTTTTGTTAAATATAATTTATTTTATTTATTAAGTTTCTTTTCTATTCTCCAGCATCAAATCACCATGATACTATTAAAAATCCCCTTCCCTAGGTCCTTCACCACGATACTAGGCAACAAGTTGATTGAGCCTGCCAAATTTTGGTCACCTCCAACTGCGCTCTGTGATCATCCTTTTTGAAGGTCTCTCAAGACGATGCAATCTTGGTTGTGGTTGGATTCTCCAGCTTCGGTAGCTTTGTGCTCTTAATGTTGCTTCAGCAACTTTTGCCTTGGCCCCCCGTTGACGTCTTGTTCCCAAGGTTCTTGAAGAACATGCTTCATTATGATCCCTTTGGATTTGAACTCCTCCAAAATCATATCCTGCTTTTTCTTGTCCTCGCCTCTAGGTATATCATCGGCGCCTATCAACGTCATCGAAGTTACAATAACAAAAGGAGGAGACTGCGAGACCTCTTCGGATGGAAGGGTGAGAGAATTGGGAGATTAAAGGTCGTTTGGATGATCTTAAGATTTTACATCTCTCTCTCTCTCTCTCTCTCTCTCTCTCTCTCTCTCTCTCT
>LTAE01007552.1:9557-22523 GCA_001647135.1 Pontederia paniculata
TCTCCTCACCGGGCGTCCACTTCTCCTTGGACCGTCCATTCTCCATCCTCTTTACTGTAGGTGTGAAACCATCGGTCGCACATTGTTCTTCATCGGGTGACCTCTCCTATTCAGCCTTGTCTTCGGTCTTCATCTTAAAATCTTCAGTCGACCGCTTAGTATTTGACTCCCTCTCTCTAATCTTTGCCTTCCACATTGGTCGACCACTTCATACGCTTTGGACGACCACCTTACACATAGGATTCTTCTGATATATCTTTTATGTGCATAGGTCGTCCGTTCTTTAACTTCGATCGACCTATCATGCTCTGAATATCGAAATCCTGTCTTTCAAAAATCAGTTCAACAAGCTCATTAGTCCAGACTAAGTTCCCTCACAAATTTGTGATCACCAAAATAATCTCGGATTCTAGATTCAACACGGAAGATGAGCTTGCTAAAATCTTTTCCCAATTCAAGAGATGTCTAACTGTTGAGGAAAAACATAGATTGAAAAAAGAAATAGAAACAAGTGAGACTAGAAAAGATGAGAGAGAAATTTCTTCCATGGCAATAGAAGAAATTTCTGATTGCGGTGAACATGTGAGCCAAATATTGTGTGAAAATGGTGAGGAATAGAAACAATATGAGTGCTTTGAGGCCAATAAAAATGAGATTGAGAGTCACAAAAATTATGAGATTCTGAAAGGCCACCTTTTGAGAGCATTGGTGAAAAAAATTTAAGTGTTGAGTGTTATGATTGTGAGGATGAGAGAGGATTAAATCCCGAGTGTTCAGAAAGGCCACCTTTGAAGAGTACTGAGAAAGAAGAAAGAGAGCTAAAAGGTTTTCATACTAACACTAATCCGCTCCGCTCTTATCTTTTGTTATTGACCCCCCTTTGCAGGTGTTAAGGACAGTTGAGCGAGAGAAAACACTATTGCATACTGCGAGCAAAGATTTGAATTCACTTTTTTTCAAAATCTTCTTTATAGGAATTGAGGAGTTCCTTGTTCGTTAAGTTGTTCATCAATACTAGTTTTAAATTGGTTGTTTCTTCTATTACTCATGTTAATCATGGTTCCTTTGATTCGTTAATTATTATTTCTGAATTTCACGATGAGAATTATATAAGATCAATTTGTTGGGATTGTCATCCATATACTACTAAGAAATCTTTTAGGTTTGATGGATTTAACGTTCTGACTTATGAAGACCAACTAAGTGACTTTGGAACTACTTTGATATTTATATCTTCTAGATATTTCAATTATCGATTTCCAAACTCTGACATTATTGAATTTTCTGGTTCTGGAAAAACATTGGTTGTTAATTCCTGTTTTATGTTGATCATGTTTGATAGTTGTCAGATTGGTCAATTTGGGAGATTAATTTTCTATGATTTTGAATTTTATAGCATACATGCTGAATTATTGTTCTTGGACATGTTTGCACTAATTGTTTCCATTGGATTTAACACCCTAGGTGTTCAAAAGAGATTTACCTTTATGTCCTTTGGAAACTTTATGGTTCATTTGCATGATTCTTCTGATTATTTAAAATTTTGTCTATCTTGTGGGAATTCAGTTGCATATTTTCGTAAAGAATTAACGTTGGAACAAATTAATTTTCTTGATCTGGATGCATATGATTTTGTTCGTGTTGTATTCTTATTTTTGAGAAGTACATTGCACAATTTGTTTTAACAGAACCTTGATGCGTAGAGGAAGGTCCCCAAAATTTTGGGATTTGCTCCTAAATGTGACATTGATACATGAGCATAAAATCTTTCACCTAGGGGAGCGTGAGCTTCTTCCTTTTATTATTTTTGTGTTTAAGTTTCTTTTGCAGGCACCCGAAATGGTCATTGGATCATATGCTTTGAAGTACTTTCCAAAGCTATCAATTTGGATATTTATAGATTCGAGGACGAATCATTTTCAAGAGGAGGAGAATGATATGATTCCGAAAGCTGCCATATTCGGGGTTGACATGAATTTAAACACTGCCAAATTTGGAGGTGTCACGAATACAACAACTACCAACTTCAGACTTGCCAAATTTGAACCTGTCATATTTGAAGCTTAATCGCCTTGGACTAGACTTATTACATGGACATGGTGTTGCACCAACTTCAAAGCCACAATTATAACAATATGATGTCAATACTTTGCCAGCATGGACAACCATCACATCATGTTGACATTGACAACATCTTCAATTTGAATTAAATCAAAATGATGGTGATTAGGCCTTTAATGTTTAGATTGTTTACTTGGGCCTTTAGCCCATTAGGTTTTATTTGGTTTTAGTTTCTTAGAGAAGGGTCTAGCATTCTCTTATAAATAAGAGGGCTAACTGTAGATGATGTTATGCAATGTTTTGTTATATTGAATTATGATTCCCTAGGAGATGATATCTTCTTTGTTCTTCGTGAACTCCGACTTGGATTGCGGGTAATATCTTATTTTGCAATTCATTTAAATTCCATCAGTTTGATATTGATTCTTATGCACAGGGTTTGCATATTGGTCGATATTTTCGTTTCTTGATTCATGTTTTCGTGTGATTCCTTCTTGTTTTTCGCTTCCTCTTGATTGTGGTTTGTTAGGACAGGTTCCCTAATGGGGTTAGTATCAGTTAGGGATTTATCGAACAAGTGTGAAAAATCTTTGTGCATTTTGGACTCGAGTTCCCAAAGAGCTTCATTACCATTGTGAAGTATCCAAGCCACCCTGACTAATGGTACTTATTTGTTGTTTTGTTTATGAACTTTGTACTCTAGTATCTTTGTTGGGTCCTTTGCATAAGTCTAGTCATTGCCCAAGTTTGGCTCCTCAATTTTGATAGTGTTGGCATATGTCAATCCTTTGTGAGCATGGAAACATGAAACTCATTGTGCACTCGTCCATATGATGGAAACAATGCTAACTTACATGCTCCTTCACCTACTAACTCTAGGGTTTCAAATGGTCCCACATATCAAGGACTAAGTTTTCCCCTCTTACTAAACCTCATAACTCCTTTCATAGGAGACACTTTTAGTAACACTTGATCTTTCATTTTGAAAATATGCTCTCGCCTGCCTTTACCCGCATAACTTTTTTTGTTTAGCTTGAACGACCTTCATCCTTCTTTTGATCATTTCAACTTTTTCTTTGTACTCGTCTGCTTATTTTACCAATTCATCAGTCATGACTTTTTTTCTCCTACTTCACCCTAGTAGTTAGGTGAATGACAAGGTTGCCCATACAAGGCCTCAAAAGATGCCATACGAATACTCGAATGATATCTATTGTTATATGCAAACTTGATCAAAGGCAAGTGAATCCCACCTACTATGTCAATCTAGTGTGCATGCTCCCAACATGTCAATGGTCCTTTCTAGCTGACCATTTGTCTATGGTGGAAGATGGTACTATAGTTCAATATAGTATAGAATGCCTTAGATTTCTCCAAAATCTTCATGTAGAGCGTGGATCCCTATCCGACACTATGGAAACCGTAAGTCTCCTTGACATACAAGTCCATCAAACTTTTCACTGATTGCTTCTACTTAATAGGGAAAAAGTGTGCAGTCATTGTTAGCTTATCTACTATCACCCAATGTAGAAATTTTCTATTGGTTATTTCCTACAATAATCATCAATCACATACATTAGAAAGATACGAAAACTGTCGTTAACATGGTGAAGCACATTGAAGCAATGATCAAATTCACATATAATAAAACTCAAGCTTATTGTGAAGAAATGAAATATGTCATACTAGCATCCAGATGTCTCTAGCTAACGAACTAAATCCTTTTTACCTTTTTCTAGATACCTTCATGTTGTGTGATGCAATTTGAATGATAACAATATGCTAGGAATTGTACTAGTTCACAAGTAGTACATCAAAGAGTAAGGTTTTAATTATTTAAGTATTAATATAATGCTAACAATGTAACCCTGTATAAGGAGATTAAATAAAGTGAAGTTTTTTTTAATAAAAAACATTCTTGAAATAGAAGGATTTGTAAGTTAGGCAAAAAGAATGTCAATTATTTGGAGAATTACGACAAAACCTCGTCTATACCATTGATGTTATGGATCCTAACACAAGTATGTAGAACATATGAACAAATGATAAAGTAGAAAACTCATTAATCTATCTTAATCATTAATATCTCAAACATGAGCTATTTATCTAGCAAATAAAGTGTACGAAGTAACCCCAGTTTCTAACGTTAAACAATTTATTTAACAAGATGCACTTATCAGTTCCCTCACAAATAAGATCTTTTCCAAATTTTTTTTCTTTTTGACTTCACAACCTTAGGGCCCTTTCGATTTCTCCTAGGATATGGTATTCATGCAAGGTGGAATTCTACACTATCCCCTAATAACAATCACATGCAATGCTAAAATATTCCTTTCAGATGGAAATCAACACGTGTAATATTATAAAATCACGGAGAAGCATTAAGAATAAATATGATTACCATCAAAATTTTCATAAATGATTGAACTATAGAAAAATCCATAACAATGGAATTGGACTTAGTATAACCCTAAATAGCAAACTAATCCATATATCTAAAAGATCTCATGAAATTGAGTTAAAAAATAAACCTAAAATGACAAAAAAATAAAGACTAAATAGAACTTTGGACTTGAGAAGATGCAAGTATCTCTCGATTCTCGTGGGGAACATTGATCTCCCGAGCCTCCACAACCTTCTCCTCTTCGTATATTTTCCATGCAATTGCCTCAACCTTCTACTCAAGTTGATTTTAAAAATTGTTTAAACTCTTATATTCTCTTATAGAGTATATAAGATTTTATATTAGTGTGTATGACTATTAATTTTTTCATATTAAATATTTGTTAGTGGTTAACAATGAAGTTCACAAAGAATGTATTTTGTCTTGAAGCTATTGCGACCAACATTAATGCATTTTAATCTTCTGTTATTTTTTCTAACTTAACAAACTGCAACTAGTGTTGGTTACTCAATACTTATAAGTATTATTGCTTACTACTAGAATTTCATAGTTATGTCATATTAATTTAATATGTTAGTTGTCTTTACTATGGCTTGTAGGTAGATTCATAATTATGTATTGTGGATGCATAATAATTATTTTAAAATTAAATTTATTTTGTTAATAAATACTACGGATGAATGATACAACTTTAATATAAAAGTTTATAGAACAAAAATCAGTCTACTTAAATTCTCGATCTTAATAACCTTGCGAAGCAACAAAGTCATGGAAACAAATTACATTCTCCACCTTCATTCTACATATATGATTTTACATATTGAAGTTGTGTATTGATCACAAATTAAGCTAAGTTTAACTCTTTACTTCCTGAATGTATATATCATTTACAAATTCAGTTAAATATAGGACATGATATACAAATCTACAACTGATTATGACTAGTGCACTGTTAGTCATTGCACTCATGTTTTGAGTTCTAAAAATATATATATCTTGAATGGCTTATGAAATATCTTTCTTCCTATTTGCATCTCATGAATATAGCTTATCAACATCTGCAATATGTGTCACACTTTGTGGATGGCCAAGATCGTTGTAGTATTTGGTTTTGGAAGCAGACACAAAACAAATTAAGTTGATGTCATTAAATTAATTGATTGAAGGATTAAATGTTTAATCAACAAAAAAAAAACTCCTTTGCTTACTAGGAGCTATTTTTAGGGATTGATGAACTTAATTTTCCATATAGAAACTCTCATAGTGTTGCTCCATCCTATGGTGAAGCTGTTGAAAAGACTAATTTTCCATGAAATTCGTCTTTGGCAGCTAAAGCTCTTTGAGCTGTTGAAAAGACTCCAGTTGACACTGAATCGATTTATCCTAGGTTGGCCTTCATATAGATGGTGAAAATTTATTAATCTTCTTCAATACTGATGCATTTACATGTGTAAATAAAATATAAGATCATGTCCATGCACATACCTCTACATAGATGACATAGTATTCATTCGTGGTCTTGAAGATCTCTTGTAACCAACTTAGGATTTCATCCTAGTAATATGACGAGAAATGAATAATAAACATCATCTCTTTGTAACAACACAAAACAATCAAATCAATAGAATGAAATTGTTTAAATCCACCATAAAAAGTAATCTTAATGATTGGTGACATATATGGTCGTATTAATGACTTAAATTACATTATAAGTTGGTGTGAATGTGATGCCATAAAAGATAAATTGCAAGTGAAAATGAAATCAAATGCGAGCAAACAACCACCTTCTTCCAAGTCATGAGATCGAGTGGTCCGGCATGTGCCCTCCATGTATCCTTGTACATATGGCCTTGTTCAGGTGCATGCAAGTTACTAGCCCAAGGCATAATGATCAACCTCTCTAGGAAGCATGCAAATGTTAGTTCAACACTACAATGACTAGCAGCAAAAGAAAAAAGCTAAGCACATGCAATGAGAGAAAAAAATTCTTGGTGGTATATTGAAGGGTTTGCCACCCTTTTTATAGCACATGTAAATGTAGATACATGAATTATTATCCATGCAATAAATGCCAAAGATTTGCCTTCTATTATTTTATGTTATATGTGTATGTGGTTCTTAGTTGTATCTATTTATTTTATTACTTTTGTATCATTCTTTCCATCATCCTACAAGTCAATATAATTTTTATGATTTGATGCATGTATGTAAAAAAACAGTTTTATTCATCACCAATGGCGTCACCAACCGAGTGAGAATGGATTAGGAATTACTCTTGTTTTCTTGTACATGTATACATAAAATATGCAAACAATCATTAATGTCTAGTATGAAATTCCTGCTCAACTTTATGTCTCCAAAATATTAATAGTAGTAGTCAATCATGTTTCATCTTTCTTTGTACGTGTAATAATAATCTCGGATGGTAATAACGATCAATTCATCATATATAGTTGTGATAACAATCTTGGAACAATATATCATTATCTACTTGTCATAATTGTGATAACAATCTTGGAGAAAAATATTAAGATATATTTATCTTATTTGGGATAATGATTTTCAGCAATTATGGTTCACTGAATGGGAAATAAGAAAGTAACATGCATAAATGCTAAATTCATGACTCTTTTTTATACCTCCTCTCCATCTAAAAACAATTGATTTTGTTCATATTTGGTTCATGTATGCTGATTGTTGATCACTTTTATTGCCATCCACACCAATCCTTTAGGATTGAACGAAGGCACCTCAAATGTTTGGCACAAATATCCTTCAGAGTTACAATACACAATTAATATGCAATTGTAACTTCCTAAATCATTGTGTGTGGCATAGATTATATGTCAACAAATTAATAAAAGTAATATATATTACTTTAATATTCCTAGTAATTAATTATGATAGCAATCTTGAAGTACTCTACAATAGTTTGTCATTGAAATGATAATAGTCTTGGAGAAACATGTAACAATTTTATGCATTTCTACTTCATTGAAAAAAATAAATAAATGAGTAAGACGTAAGTTATATTCCTATGTCATTTTCTCATTATCTCCATCCAAAGCCTAATTATTTCACTTGACTTTCTCATCTTGATCACCAACTACATCAATCCTCTACTAATTAATGATTATATTTTGTGTCGTATCTAGATAGTTGTCTTTCAAAATTATATTCGATCATGATTTTCTAGCACTAAATTCCAATTCATTATGTTATTTACACATAAAAAGAATAAATTATTAAAAGTATTATGTAATTCTTAACATCGTCAAACTTGAAGTATCTTTCGTTATAGGCAAAAGTATTCTAGCAAATGCACTAATATTTCAAATAATATAATATAACAAGTATAAAGTTATCGATCTGATGAAGAACAAATTTACTAGCTAATACAATACTCAAGAACAATGCCTTGAGTGACCAGAACAATATATGCTAATTAAGAGGAACTAGATCAAAACACGAGATCAGATAGTGAAACATCAACCTTAAGTTTACCAATGAAACAAACAATCAATATTATAAATTGATGAATTTAATCAATTTCTCAAGTGCCTTTTCCACCTTAGGGAGGTGTTTCATTGGTGTCAATGTTTGACGACTCTTCAGGAGAGGATACCTTCTTAGATTGACGAGTACACTTTTTTGGAACCATAGCAACTAGGGATGTGACTAAGGATGGAAGGGGAAAATTTGAGAGAAGAGGAGAGTGGTCAAATAGCAAAAAAGGTCTAGATGACACATATTAAATAGAATAAGTTCTAGTTGTTTTGGGCGATTTCAGGAGATAAAGAGGTGGGATTTTTCATCAAGAAACACCATTTAGAGAAATTGATGGCTCATGGGTGAATGTGTGTGATTAAGGATGTTACACATGCATAGGTATGGAGTGTGAGATTAGTAAAGAGAGATGATGGCGAGATGGATTGACATGAGAGATTATCATGATGCATAGAAAATGAGGGACATGCTTATCAGAGAAGATGGACACATAATTGACATATAAATTATAAAACCTATTAGTGGCCAAGATTTGGTAAAAATATTTGTCATGCCCTGAACCCTTCGCGGGACGTGGTAAGGTGTATTATCACATATCACTTATTCAAATTCAAACTCTATTAACAATAGATAAAAAATCAAACTAGCTTCTAAATTTTCCAAATGTCATGACCTTTGCTAAAAAGGTGTCCATGCGTTAAGGACATCATAATCTCATCAAATAAAATATAGAAATGCAAAGGGCCAAATGCCTGAAAGGAGTTCAACAACACTCAATCAGATCAAAGACTCACATGGACACTAGGGTTTACGAGAAAATTGACATAACAATCTATGTTCTAAAAGAATAGGAAAGAACAATCACACTCATCCTCTCCACTCTATCAAACATACATAATCCTAGTTATTTTTAGAATGCTCGGTGAGCATGCAAAAAATAATCATCCATCATTGCTCGAGGAGCATCGCCTCCTCCCCACCTACAAGCATAAAAAGAACAAGTAGAGGGGTGAGCATAAAAGGCTCAGTGAGGAATAAGATTTCACAAATTATGAAAACCGAAAAACAAATCCGAATATAAATCGCATCTCGAAAATCCAAACACAAGCTCGTATCATAACAACTTATTTTATAAGAAAATACTTGCAATTAAATATGCAAAGTGAAATATGTCATGCAATGGGCTATATATGTGTCATGGTACTCCCTTGCTATCTGTGAGTACATCATCATCATCATCATATGCGAGGATCACCCCGCCCATGCGATTTGTCGTTCGACACTACGGGGGCCTCACTCATCATCCTCGTGAGGGACACCTCATCCACGTGAGCCGTCGCTCGGCACTATGAGTGCCTCACACCTCCTCGTGAGGGACATCTCACCCACGTGAGTCATCGCTCGACATTGTGAGGGCCTCACTTCTCCACGAGAGGGACACCTCACCCACATGAGCCATCACTCGACACTATGAGGGTCTCTCATCACCATAATCCAGCATACCATATCACATCATTTTCCACGAGAGGTCAAACAAACCGCACAACCGTAGCTCGTGTCCGCAAATGACCCTCCCATCACCATAATCCATCACACGTGAGCCATCATGCATGCTCTAATGCATATGCATGATGTCCTATGATATCATTTAGGATGTAAATACATATTTTAATTATCTATTTCCATGTAGGATTCGTAACAAAATACACAATCATACATCCAGAAAATTTAGGAAAATCTCAAAAAATTGAATCCCACACATTATGACAATAGCTCAAAAGACAATCACAATATTAACTAATATCTAATCACATGAGCTAAGGAAAGGATTTAACTGGACCACTAACGATGTGGTTGTATATAAGATCATGAAATCTACTCACCTCGACCTTGTCGGGTCTTTCACGCCTGAGCAAATAAATAAATGGAGAACCTAATCAACGTATGATTAAATTTTATTAGTACTTCTTATCTTATAGCGTACATCATATGATTCGAACTTACAACATTCTTCTACTTAAATGTAATTGAATTATACATATCCTCATTACATCTTAAGATGATGATGATGATCACGTAATAATATAATTATTATTTGTAATTTTTGGATTTAATAACTAGCATTAAATTCATCGCTCCAAAGTTCCTTTTTTCTATTCACCCTTAGTTGTTCTGCTCATCACCGATGTTTGTCAAGGCGTCGGTGAACTCCATAGGCGATGTCCGACCAATCCAAAGAGGTGAAACACTATGAAAATGGTGAGATACTCCAACATCAAGGCAAACTCCAAAATCAGCCTACGACAACATGTCCATTAGGTCATTCATGGATCTGATTTGGCTCACCTGAGGAACTGGCGAACAACTATGATGGAATGTGCTGTAATCCATCAACACGTCAGTGATGAGTCGTTGCCTCCAAGCTGCGCACATGCACAATAACATAAATCAGTCTATCTCATCGTGTTCGCACCACCAAGTAAATCACCCTCGTACCTGCAGATGATCGAATCAAGTTCCAACGTCAACGAATCATGCTCAAGTAGTCCACCCGGTGATAGCTCTTGACCCTAGGTTTCCAAGGAATTACTCAATGTGCCTATCGATGAGCACGCCCCGCTGAGCCTATCATCGCCATACCAAATACGACACCATCGTGAAGGAAGGAGACGAGGAGGAGAGAAGGGATCACACCCCTTTTATTAAAGTGGAAGGACAAAAGTGTCATGCATCCGTCAAATGATAAACTTTATTTATTTATTTATTTATTTTCTATCCCTACGGAAAGTCCAATTTAACCCATCGTTTTAAAGTATTTATGAGTCTGCCATTGGGCTTTCTGGGCTCTATTTGTGGTGGGCTTACAATATCAACTACCTAAGTGTATGTTGAAATTTTGCCTAATTTTGATATTCTTCTTCTCATTATGATCTCAAATGAAGTGATGTTGCAATTCTATATGTTTTTTTGTAGTGATGAATGTGATTTTGTTATATCTAGGGCACTTGTGCTATCACACATAAGGAGTATGTCTTTTTAGAGCATAGCTTAGTCAGAAGTTGTTTTTTGTCCATAATAGTTGTGCACATCTTGTAGTTGTTACGTACTAACCCTCAGTAGAGAGAAACAAACTTCTATTTCTTACTTGCCCATGTGATTAAATGTCTCATAAATAGCAATAGTTTCCATATGTACTTTTTCTATCTATTTTGCATCCTCCAAAGTCTAGTTTAGTGTGACTATCAAATCTAAGTTAGACTAATTTATATCATAAGCCCAATTGATTATACCCTTCAAATATCTCTTTATCCTTTTCACTACATTCAGGTGCGACTCATTAGGATTAGATTAAAAGCGAGCACATAAACACACACTAAATGAGATATCATGTCTAGATGAAGTAAGATATAGTAAACTACCTATTATACCTCGGTAGACTTTGGAGTCAATTGACTTACTATTTTTATTTGCATCCAATTTGGGACTTGTGCTCATTGGAGTTAATGCTTCTCTGTACCCTTCAATAACTAAGCATTAGAGTAGTTATTTGGCATACTTTTCTTGATATATATGTGGTCCATCTTTTTCTTCCTGATTTCTAATCCAAGAAAGTAGTTTATTTCTCCAAGTAGACTCATTTCAAATTTCATCTTCATCATTCTTTCAAATTCCTTTCTCAATAAAGGATTAGTTTAACGATATATAATGCCATAAACATATACGTGGACTATAAGTATGTAATTATTGTCATATTTCAAGAATAATGTGGATCAACATTACCTTTTAAGAAGGAATTAGATACTATATATAGAAACCATTCAACCTATCATACTAAGCTCTGGGAGTTCATTTCAATTAATATAAAGTTTTAATAAATTTAAAAACATGATAAGGAAATTGAAGACTTTCAAATCCTAAAAGTTGTAACATAGACTTCTTCACTAATATACCAATTTAAGAAGGTTTATTTGATATCCATTCAAAAGAACTTGAAATTCTTAAAACATGCAAAAGTATTTAAAATTCATAATGCTTCTAATCTTGCGACTGGGCCAAAGGACATATTAAAGTCTATACCTTTGACTTGTAAGTATCCTTTTTGCCACAAGTCGAGCTTTGTTTCTCACCACATTTCCATATTCTACTACAAAATGATTTTATGGTCGAGGAGCTAGATTCCACATACTTTGTTACACTCAAAGTTATTTATGCCTCGTGCATATCAGCTTCTAGTTTGGGTCCCACATTGCTTCTTTGATGTTCCTTGGCTCTATCTTTGATACAAAAGTATAAGGACCACAATACTGCTTGAAAGATCATCTAGTTCTCATACTCATTAATGTCCCCAATTATTCTAAGGGATGTGATCACATGTGTTTCCAATTTCTTGGAATGATTTGTTCCATTTGTATCTATATTGCGGACCAAGTTGAATAATTTCTAATATATACCCTGTCGAATCATTTTTATTAGTTTCTCTGGTGTGTGTGAACATATCACCTTTTGTATAATTCATCCCTATTATTTTGACTGAACTGGCGTTGTTTCTTAATTTCATGGTAGTTCAATATCCAAATCTGCATCCTCACTTAGTTATTCATTAACATCATTGAATCTAACATGAATAGTCTCTTTAAATTGCAAAGTTTGCTTGTTGAAGACCATATATCCTTTGCTTTACATATCCATGAATAGTTTCAACATGGTTCTGTTGAATCTAGGATCCCAAGTTTGGTTTTGAATGATCACAAATTTGTAAGTGAACTCAGTCTGTACTAATGAACTTGTTTGAGATTATTTCTGTAACAGGACATAGACAAGTTCAGTACAACGGTCGACCTGAGCTAAAGGAATGGACGACCACTGCACACGTATTACACATCTTGAAGAATCATATGTGTGCAGCGGGCGTCCTAAGGATATATGCGGTCGACCAGTGAAGGAGGATGGAGGTTATATATAAAAGCAATGCATATGGAGGAGGAGGCATATAC
>LTAE01007553.1:11324-29592 GCA_001647135.1 Pontederia paniculata
CTCTCTCTCTCTCTCTCTCTCTCTCTCTCTCTCTCTCTCTCTGCACCGATCAAATATTGTTAGGCAATAACTTACTATTAAAATATATTAGTTCTGGGTACGTGATTGGGTACGTAAAAAGAAAGAAAAAAACAGCAACTCAGGCAAGTAATGGTGGATTTCCACCGGCGTTGGAGACGACTAGAGAAACCCCAGGTCCGAGGATGAACGGAGAACCAAACGAAAACCTTGTTACTCTGATATTGAGTCCGAAGAGAGGGAGAAAACAGGTGTCTGTCCTATGTAGGTCTTTTGCTCCAAAGTTTCTGTTGCTGCTTGTAGGGACGGCGATGCAGGGATGATGTTGCAGGTTGGGTGGCTTCAGTTCATGGCTTCACCGCCTCTTCTAGCAGTGTCCTTCGTCCAATAAATTGGTGTAGGAACAGCCTTTTCCAATAAGAAGTGGAAACCAAAGAGGCAGTCTCGTGTGGGATACCTCATACCGCACTTATAGTTAGTGCCACAGCTGTTGCATATTTATTTATTTATTTCAGAACCAAGTTATTTATCGATGGTGGTTAGTGGCTTATTACCTTTTTCTTAACAAGGATTAGGGTTCAGTATTTTGAAATAATTACTCCTTTATTTAATGATTTTTTACCTTTTTATTCATTTTCAATCTCTTTAAATATGTTTTAATTAAATCAAATCATAATATGTGTTTAGTTGTGATATTTTATCTTATAAATTTATTTTTTACGTTATATACATATTATATATTAAAAAATACTAGGTAAAATAACCCTATGCAACATAGACTTTATTTGCACGGATCAAATTTTGTTAGGCAATAAGAAAAGTACGCGCCCTATGCAACACGATGGTGCCGCACTAATATTTTTTTTTATGCCGCACTAATTTTTTTTCCAAGCTAATTTTTTTTTGTATTCACTCTTCACCATAATAATAATACATAATTTGCTCAACCCTCGATTAGTATCAAAAAATCTCAAATTCAATTTTCACATATCTACTTTTTTTTCTCTTCTCATGGCCTTTCTTTGTAATGGGAAAAAAAATAATATGTAATCTTCAAACCTCTTTTTCCTTAACTCTGACTACATATATTAATATACTATGTATACCTCTTCTTCATAGGGGCCAATACTGTCCTGTGTCTTGGTAGCTTTACTGCTCTATCTTCAACTCGGAGATAACCTCGACAGAAGCCGTTTCGAGCTAACATGGCCGGAAGGCCAAGACCATTTGTTGCCGCCATGGCTGTGAAACCTAAGGAGGAGTCGGAATAGACTGTGTACCAAGACAACTGGTTCGATTGTCTGGCCATCGTCCATCTCTCAAGGAGTATCTAGTCCACGAGCGATTTGTCAATGAGCTTTTGCTCTCTCTCTCTCTCTCTCTCTCTCTCTCTCTCTCTCTCTCTCTCTCTTTGTGCACCGATCAAACTTTGTTAGGCGATAAGAAAAGGATATTTTTTTGATGTTTTGGAAATTGCATGCATGCTCTATTANTCTCTCTCTCTCTCTCTCTCTCTCTCTCTCTCTTTGTGCACCGATCAAACTTTGTTAGGCGATAAGAAAAGGATATTTTTTTGATGTTTTGGAAATTGCATGCATGCTCTATTAACCTTTCTACAATTTAATGCAAACGACGTAATGTTCACATCTCAGGGATGAGGAACAACAAAGAAGGATACGAGAGCTTGGTTGAGGCAGCAATGGTGGCGTCCAAGAACTTCGATGCCAATGAGCAACAGGAGCTGGTGATACGATCTCTCAAGAAGACCTTCCCGCCGCCCATATTAACCATGGCAAGTTCGATTCCTTTTAGTCTTCGTCACAATCATATGTTGCAACATCTACGCTATCCAATGCTTTAGTTTGCTCCCTAGTTCAGATGACTGTTGAAGGCTGCTGTGTGCATATGTACAAGGATCTATACAGTATACACATGTTAGTCCAATGACAATTTCCTACAAGAATGCAATAATTTGGTCGGCTTCAATATTTTGTTGTATAATCATATATAACTGAAAAAAAATTGAGAGCGTTACAAACAGTTTAGTTATATGTAATCATATTTCTCTTGATCATATATAATCATATTTTTATAGCGAATTCATTGCCAAAACGGTTAAAAATATGTAAAATTTTTTAGTTATTCTTCAATTTGATGAGACTTCGATAATTTTTGACATACCAGATAAAAATTCTACTACCACCATCAAAATTTGCGAGAGAGCTCTTCGCAGCCTTCACTACGGTGTTTTTTTCGTGGCTTATTGGTCGTTCTGAGGTAAAAATTTTTCTTGCTTGACCACATTGTCTACTCATATATATCATTCAATCTATCAGTGTCTAGATGCCATTGTAAGAGTAGTTCCCTCAAAAGTTATATTAACTAATTAGTAGATAACTAGGCATAATGGCACCCCTGAAAACTTATTCGCTTGAAGTAGAGGTATTTGAAGTGAAGTAAATTAACCATTGCTATTTTGAAAATTGAATTAAACTGTTTTGTTAGAAAAAAAAAAAGAAAAAGTCAAGAGTTTGTACCAAAATATATGTAAAATGCATGTACTAATTAATGCGCATATATGTTTTGTTGATAAAAATTGGCTTCTTGCCTAATTGACTTAATGTTCATTTTACCAAAGGTTAGGACATCAGAAGACCAAGGGAAAATAGAGCATAATGTAGTCTACATTCCAAGATGCAGGTATCATTCTCTCCATACTGAAAATATACTTAAATTGTTCCCTCTTCAGGGAGTAATGAAACTAGCTCATTCTGATCGACTGGAAAGATGAAGGATGATTTAACTTTTAAATGTTAGGTTCTTTGAGAGCACCAGATGCATAGGGATGTGCACAAACATGTGCAAGATCCCTTGTCAAAACTTCATTGAGGACTCCCTTGGCATTCCTGTCAACATGGTTCCGAGTAAACTATCTAAACTCTTTCACTTCATTATATATTCTTGTTGCAAGAGGAACTTTGAGCTCAAATTCTACTGTTAATTTCAATTAAGCCTCATGTCACCATAAAGAAAGAAATCTTCAAAAACATTATATTTGGGAGCATGGTTGAGCTGAGTTGATCTGTCATACAATATTGTGGTGGTCATCCGTGTTAAAGTAGATATACTATAAACAATCCTAAAAGTTTAAGTCTATAGGAAAAGAAAAAGCTTTTGTAATTTATATTCTTAATACTACCCTTTTACGTGTGAGCAACTAATAACTTTGGTCTATCTCAAAGTTCAACAAGTGAACAATTAAAGGAGAAAATTAATTTTTTTATAACAACGACATCGATGTCTACAAATAAACTTAAAAGCTTAAGCTTACTAGAAGAGCGATATCTTATATTTATATTCTTATCAAACCAAATGAGCTGCTCTACTAAACTTCGCCGCCAGTATGAAACATTGCAAACAATAAGTAACATGAATGATGCTTCCAAACTCAACTAAGCCATATTGGACTTCATGGAGTGAGCACCATGCACAAAACTTCCATGGAGAGACAAGAATCTACGTAGTCTTATGGTTCCTTTTTATCCACTTCAACAATTGGCTTTATCCATTGATCGAAAAAAAGAAGAAGAAACAATTGGCTTTAGCCCATGAAGGAAATATGCCTCAAAACCATAGGCTAAACCTCTCGGTGATGGTTCTAAATCTCTATTCATAATCTACCTAGCAAATAAGTACTAAATACAATAGCAACAAGTTGGCAAACTAGGGAACCAACGTAGCTTGCCATCAGTAGTAGCCAAGGGGCTTTCAGAAAGGTAAGGGATCCACACAACGTCCACCATGGAAACAGAAAAGATAGATACAAAATCTAATGACCATAAGTTACTTCACATCAACTTTTCATCGTGGAGCAAGGTGATGAGTCGTCTGATCCCTTCCTCATGTCAATTAAGAAATAAGAAAATCCACACAACTATTGCCATATTGGATATTGCTTGATGATGCAAGTATATTTAATAACTCTATGATTCCCTTTGCTTTCCAAAATGGCATGCCCTAATGTCGGGCAACATCCCAAGTGGAATGTTGTCCTTATCATCGTCAAATTTCACTCATTACAAGCACTTGCAGAAACAAGCAGAATTGCTAGGAACTATTTTGTGTCCTAGAGATATAACCAGTACTCGATGTTTAAAGACATCATTGTTCCAACTTCAGTATCAAATATGCAAATATATAACATGAGCTCATGCCACAAAATATTTTATGCAGTTCAACAAATGTAATTAAGTGGCTTCCTTTATAGTACAATAATTACATAATTTTGATGTCATTCTACTTCAATTAATTAGTTTTATGTTTGTCATGGAGGAGAAAAAGTACGATTGACTTCTTGGTTGTAAAATCAGAAGTACAATAGAGTCATATTAAGCGAATGCCACTACCTTCTCAAGAATTAAAAGCTAAAGACTTTATTCTTTGAAACTTTTCTGATGCAGTTTTAGCAATCTTACTATTACTGACCTCGTCCATGGGTTTATATTTATCGCATGTATTGCCGGATGGATTTATTTTGATGATTTTTTCTCTTAATTTTCACAATTGTCTTTGGTTGATTTGAATGACATATTTTCCATCACCTTAAATAGATATATTTTTCAGATTTTGAAGACATGAGTTGCGAAATCATCTTCGGCCAGAAACCACCTATAGATGATCCAGCACTGAAGCAACCTTGCTACCGTAAACTATGTAATAAGAATCTAAAATTTAGGTATCCAAAAAACTCTTCTAAATATGAACTTGACTCTTAGTCGTTGCTTTAACTTTTTGCAGGCCTAGCCAAACAAGAAAAAGGTGTGAATTGCTCTTCAGTTGATCAAAGATCAAACGTTTGAAATCTGTCAAAAATCTATCATATCGCATGTATGAAGCTTTGATGTGGAGTGATCACATATATAAAAAAAAACTATGTATTTCCATTTAACAACTATAACTCGAAGGAAGTTTGTTGATCAGCTTTGTAACAAATTATCGTTTGTCATCGAGCCATGCACGTTATAGAAAAACCATTGGCATACTTTGAGTTATAGGCTTCTACATAATAAGGGCATGATAAAACTATGGGCCTGTTTGACTAAGCTTATAAATAGGTTAAAACTACTTATAAATAATTTTTAGAATATCTTCATGTTTGGTAACTAAAAATATTTACTTATAAGTTGTTAGATAATTACTTATAAGTTGAAAAAAAATAAGCAGGGTCCCCCCTGCTTATTTTTAAAGTTGTTGACTTATTAATTTTAACCAACTATATTACTCTTTTATCCATATCTTTTAATATTGTTATCATATAACTTTAAGGGTATATTAGTCAATATTTATTTTAACAAACATTATAACTACTTATTGATATTATCAGCACTTTTATCCAAACATGTAAATACTTATATTTTAAAATAAGTATCAGCACTTAAATTGCTTATCAGCATTAGTGCTTATCAGATATTTTTTATCAGCTAAGCCAAACAGGCCCTATATCTCGGTATGAAATGCAAACATTATATTGTTGTTTTCATTCTAAACACAAATGCTAATAATTCTGACAATTAAAAAAAATCTTATGAGTAAGTTAACATTAATGTTGTGTTTGCTTCAAAATATGTTATAATAAGAATAAGAATAATTATACTCGTTATAGTTATACTTTTTTTTAATTTCCATTTATGTTTGATTGGGTAGAAACTATTCTTGTGACTTATTTTAATTTGTGTTTAATTGATTTTGAGAATAAATGGATATAAAATATTTTGTTTATATATAAACAGTTCAAACAAACGTTTTTTATTTTAATCAAATTTCCACAATAATATAAATTATAAATATTTTTTGAGACAAATGATTTTCAATGATTTTTTTATTTGTTAAATTACATTACATAACACGAAACATCACAACAATTTCATCAAAATGATCATTCATTGCAACACATTATAAAATACCAATATAAAACAACAAAAGTTATTAACATGGACTAATTTCATATATATATTTGCAAGTGATTACATCATATGATTTTTTTAAAATAATATCATATGAATTTATTGTAAGTAATTATGTCCAAAACTCTTAATAATACCAAAAATCAAATTTCAAATATTAAATAAACTATTTTTTCATGTTAACTATATTTAAATAATATTACAAAATTTATATGGGTGTTTATAATACTTGATTTTTACATTTTTAATTGTTGAAATATTTTTTTAGTAAAATATTTTTTTTGTTCATTTATTTTGTTAAATACTTGTTCTTTTTGGTTAAATACTACTTTTGTTGAAAAATCACTATTTGATTTGTTAAAATGTTGTACCAATATTGGTATAAGATAATACCTAAGTTGGGTATATTTTTTTAATGGTAACTAAGGAACAAATTCATAAATTTATATTCAATCAAATGTACCCTAAGGTTTTATATTACTTCGAACGTCTTTTTCTAACACCCCTACTGTATCAACTATTTTTGTTTCTAAAATCAGAAACATAAATTTGTCCATCAGACTATGAATTATCAAATCCATCAGACTAATTCTTCACCTATATCTTTCATAAGTGTCCTTGTGTATTTGTTTTCTTAGATTGCCACACTAATATTTTTTTTATTTTGGTTGTGACCACAATAATCGAAAAATGGCATCAATTCTTTAACTCATACGGCGCTAACAATTATATGCATTAATAATAGTTTGAGATCTTGGCCCCTCATCAAACTCGACTAATTTGATATTCGATTTAGGTCGCTTACGTGATTATGACACGGATGAGAACCAACTACTATTGATGCTGCACTAATACTTTTTTTGGGTTGTCCCACATTATCTAGATCTAGTAGCTTCGACTAATTTGGTAGACAACAAAATGTTGCCCCAAATTATGTCTGCATATAAATATTTGTGTCTTATAGTTGTGTTATTTTAGTAGATAAGCAAACATAAGCTAGATGATGTCTGCGCCAGTGTGGCAAGATCACGTGACAAGTGGATAAGTTTGATGTGACATGCAGATAAATTTGTCAAAGCAGAAGAAAATTGGAAGATAAGCGAATTTCGAGTTATCCGAACATTAATCAATTTAATTTTTTTTATATTTTTTATATTAATCGAAACTTTGGTAATTAGCATTTGAATCTACAGTGCATGATTTTTGTTTATTTTAGTATTCAGAATTTTATTAGACTAGGATAAATTTGTCATTGTTGTCGATTTTTTCTTTGTTGGTAACTTAAAAACTTATTTCGTAGACTTTCTATCCAAGGCACTATATATGTTTTGTTCGGTGGCGTTTAAGAGCAGAGATAAGTAGTAAACAAAATAACAAGTATTGAAATTGTGATAGGGGTGTGTGTTTGGTTGAAAGTGAAAGAAGAGAAAGAAGGGAAAGTAAGAGAAGGTTAAAGAAGTGGAATAAAGAGAATATTTTCTCCGTTTACCGCTATACTTCTTTAAAAGTTTATTTTTGTTTCAATTCTGAATTGAGGTGTAAAAAAGAAGAAAGAAATATTTAAAATATTATTTTTAATTTTAACTCTATATTCAAATTATAAGTTCACACATTAAGATATATTCATTTAACAAAAAATATAATTCATTTTTCTTTTCTTTAATTATGTTATCCAAATAAAATTAATTTTTTTACCTTCTTACTCTTCCATTATTTTTCCTCTAATTTTTTCCCTCAATTATTTTTCCTTCCCGATCCTTGAACCAAATAGTCAACATATATACAATTATTTGTACTACTACATGCCGATGTTCAGAATAAAAAAAGAAGGTATATAAAAGAAAAATATATTGTTATCTGACACCAATACCAGACGAAAAAGAAAATTAATCAAATAAAGATGACAAATTTATGAGATTCATTCATGAATAATTATCCATCATTTATTTATAGCTTTTGAATTTAGAACTCCTAACTTCAATAAGAAAATACAATATTAATAAACTAAGAAAACTCAACTAAATAAATTACAAAATAACTTAAAATTTTTAATATGATAATTTTTCTAATCGATGTAAAAAAAAAATATTCACAAGTAAAAGAGATTAAAGAGTGCATCATAATTAATCTTAACCTTATTTATAAATAAAAGTACATACAATAAAGCATTCAAGTCCTTCGCTATCGTCACATATTTTCATATTTTTTTTATTTTTTTTTATAATTTTGAATATAAAATATAATAGTTTAAGGCACAGTTATTTTTTTTATTTTGCGCTATCTATGATCTTATTTTTTTGAAATAAATTACAGTTTTATCTTTCATCTTCACTCTCCATAATGATAATGCATAATCTTCAAACTTCTTCCTAGTTGTAACATATATAAATATGGGAAAAATGAATATGTTGTGCACTTATGTGTAGCATATCGTTTAGCGCGCTAAATTAATATTTAAATATTAAATAAAATTTATTTTTTTTATTTTTAAAATAATTTACCTAATATGTTAACCGTTGGATTTCATCTGATCGTTTAAAAATTGAGTCATTATTTTTATTTTATTATTTCTTTATTCAACAGTCGAGATGTAAGTAAAAATTAAAATATGATATACTAAATAAAAATTTAAGATCCGACCACTCTTGTGCATAAAAATATATATTAAAATTAATATAAAAATAATATCGGAGTCATTGAATATAATTTAATATAGTAATTGGTGTACTGTACAACACACAAATGAACACACTCTCTATTGGCTTTCAGATCCGAGTATACATCTTCTCAGGAGCCAACACTGTCCGTCTTGGTAGCCTTGCTGCTTTCAGAACTGATGTAAGTGTGGACATGTGGTCGTGGCTAAAAGAAGACCGATTAAACTATTAAATTGCAACAACAAGAGGCGCCGATATGAATGGAAACAAAGCCAATGAAAAAGATAAATACTTTATTTTCATTTCATTTGTTAACGAGCAAAAGAGGCGTAATGTGCTAGAGCAACATAATAACTTCACATGAAACTTCTCAACAAAATCAGGTTGGAGAAGATTCAGAAGTGACAGTGATCTGAGCAGACATTAGGTATTGGTTGGCTTAACTCGCTGAGCTATCCAACCCAATCCATCGTACAAACCATCGCCGGTAAGAGCACTGCATGCCTGTATATGCCAGTCGTGGTTCTTGATGCTGTGGAGGGATAGGGCGTCTGTTATCTCAGCGGGCGACATTGCATCCTTCAGATCTTGTTTATTGGCAAAGACGAGCACCACAGAGTGCTCAAGGTCCCCATGCTGGAGTAGCCGGAAGAGCTCGTCCTTCATAATAGATATTCTTGCTCGATCAGTGCTATCTATGACAACAATGACCGCATGAGTTCCTCGAAAGTATGTTGCCCATGAACTTCTCAGCCTGTCTTGTCCTCCAAGATCCCATACCTGTTCCATGCATAAAATTTACAAAAATGTGAAAACTACCCGTTTATCGAAAGAAGCATTTTAAAATAAGTGGACTCGAGCAAGGGAACCCGTCATAGAATAGATTAACCTAGTTCAAGAAAACTTTTTTTCAGAGAGAGAAAGAGAGAGGGGGAAAGGGTGATTGACCAGTTGTCAATCATCCATCTCTATTGATGAATAATATTTACATTAAGGTTTTTACTACAAACCACACCGAATCTCATGAAAGAATAGCACACAACACAATGTTTGCAACATAACATCGCTCTCCTCTAAAAACTTTTAATTTAACCACTAATTTTTGGTGGCCGTATGACATACCGAAATTTGAGTATAACAATGAAAGTTATAGGCAGTAAAATGACGAATCAAGTTATCATAATTTAAGTTCAACATCCAACTAAAACCACTTTTTCCCTTATTATGTTATTCGGGTTGACATATGAAGTTATCTATGACAAGGTTGGCATCTTTGGATAATTCAAAACAACTTATAAGCAAGTTGGCTTCGGAAACTAAACCAGACACAGATAATCCATTGATTGACTAAGATTGTTCTGCTAATTTTTTTTGAAAGAAGATGCATGCAATTGAAATACCACTAAAGGTAACTACAATAAAGCTGATATAAGAAAAATATCTTTCACAAAGAACCAATAGTCAGTTTTTTTTCTTTTAACAAGGACAAACACTTATGTTTTGAGGACGAATAACGCGACAAACACTTATGTTTTGAGGACGAATAACGCTAGTCACAAACATATGAAAAATATGTGAACAAACAAACTTATTAATGAATGCCACCATGTCATGATTGGTAACTTTTCCTAAATGGCTGATTTGTTTCTTCTCTTCCTCATTTTTTATGATAACCAAGCATTCGTTGGTCTTCAAAATCACAATGGGAGAAGTCACTCAAATAAACATATTTCACAAATCAAATCACTTGAAAATTAATTAACAACTACAGTTTTTTAATCGCATTTTATCCTCGTTGCATTAACAATTTGCATCCTGGATTCATGTTTAGCTGCTTAGTAACTTCTAGAGAGGAAAAAAGATCCTTAATCACAGTCTGCTAACGCCAAAGTAATGCACTTTTGACAAGACCCCCTTCATTCAATTAGAAATTTTGATGTTCATTTAGGATAAATATATTAAAACCACTTTATTGCACATTCTTCAAATGTCTTCACATAAATATAAATATGTAGCAAGTTCTTCAACACCCATGGTAAATGAGTCCTATTTCAAACTCCGTTTTGACTGGCAACAACCAATTGATATTAATCTCAGAACGCCCAAGAACAATTGGATACCATAAAATCAAACGCCTAAGCAACTCATCCCTCCATAATATTTCAAAAAGATAGCAATAATTATTCTAACAAAAACAACTATTTCAATTTAAAATAAGGACATAAAAGATACATGTTTTTATTTGCCTTTTCAACATTCCAAATATTGTCAACTCAGAAATTCCCATGGATCCCTATTCCACTGATAAATGAGCATCAGTTTCAGATTTTCTATGGTCATCTTATCCGCTGCAACTTCAAAAACTCCAACAATATGAAGTAAAAGAACAGGAATTTTTCTTGCCCGGTGCTTAGGGCAAACTTAGGGCATAGGTATGGAATTATGCTAAAAAAGTTTATTGGTTACACATCAAAATCATAAAGTACATTTTTAATTTATAGGCATAATGAATTAAGCACATTATCTGAGAAAGCTTTCGTTTTGTCCACAAATTACTGGAACATTCCTTAGTATATCAAACAACGTTCAATTTATCAGATAAACCTACATAAACCCAATTTATGCAATAAAAACAATTACGATATATCAAACCTTGAATATCCAAAAGATTGTCAGAATCTACAAGATAATAAGTCAGCATGACACTAACCTCGAATCGGATGTTTTTATACACGACTTCCTCCACATTGCTCCCGATTGTAGGATTCGTATTTACGACTTCTCCGAGGTGCAACTTATATAACGTTGTCGTCTTGCCTGCATTATCTAACCCGACGACCACGATCTTGTACTCCTTAGCCGGGAACAACATGAACCAAAACCTAGACACGAAGGCCCCCATCTCTTCTCTGTGATCTCCTAAAGGCTTAGCGACGCACGAATCTAGCAAAAGTCATAGATGAATTTATTTTTCTTTGATGGTCAAAAGGGAAAGATGGAATCTTTGAACATTAAAAGATTGATTTGTATTAGTAAGTTCATATCATAAAATTTAGCGAAATCGTCAAGTCCGAAGTCATCATGAACATAAGAAGGAATTGTGTTGCTGCTCTAATTCTTAGAAGCCGAAAAATCGATGGAACTATCAAACAACTGAAAAATCATGAACACAATTGACGGAAAAGGGAAAAAAATCGCAGTCATCTCAACAAGAACCCTAGATCAAGCAAACAGAATGGAAATGGAAACGAATCAATCGAGCAGATTGCGCACACACATGACGAGATCGAGAAGAAAAGACTAAGAAATCGTAAGCTTTTGCAGCAGGATCGATGGGTTGGAGAGTAGGCGATACCTTTTTGTGTGTCGAGCGAGTCGAAGGAGAGTTATGAAGAGGTGAAAAAAAAGTGGAATTGGGGGAAATAAATAGGCGGGTGGGAAAAGTGAGGGGTTTGTTGGCTCCGAGTCGTAGACGGATTGGTTTAGTCATGGCAGGCTAATTTCCTAATATGACGGATATGCCCTTAATATCGAAGGCAATTTACTTAGGAGCTCCTCTGCGTGAGGGCTGTTTTTGGGAAACCGCGAATACAACGCGGACGAAACCGTCTTCGCGATAAATCACGTAATTCGCTTAGTTGGGCCTTTCTTGGGCCTCAGAGGCCCCGACCCATTATTAATACTTTTGTGCATGATATTGGGTCCGGAATTCTTTGTAACTTGATAAAATCTTATTTTCAATGTTACCAATTTAAGATTCTCAATTCACCAAATAATAATAATTCATACATAAAATAATTTTCAAATAAACATTTTAACTTTTATGACTTTTGTAAATAATGACAAAAAGACAAAATGAAAAAATTATAGAAGTGAAACTTAAAGTGCAGCTAAAATAACTCTGGTATTCTAACAATCAAGTCTTCACCAACCTAATCCTAACCGTAAACATATCCTAAAAATTAATTAAGTATTTTGTAAAGCAAATACATGTTTATTATTTTGTTAACCAGCTCTTGATTAAAAATTAATTAAGTATTTTACGAAGCAAATGTTTCGACCGATGGCAGAGCGTGAGTTGATGAAAGTTGGATTTCAATGTCAAATTCATAAATCTGGCAGGGGCTTCATCTCAGTAGGGTCGTAAAATGTTCATTGATATGGAAAAATAACCATCAAATGACTATTTATGAATAATAAACCTGGTGTTTTCCTCATTCTTTAGGTATAAAGTTGTTATATTGAATAAGGGAAAGGGGAAATAAATAAATAAATAAATAAAACAGTTGAATCCACTTTAGCACATTCTTTTATATCAATTTTCTTACTAAGATGTGTTTGACATCAATAGCATATTCAATAGCAATTTAAGAGCGAATAAAATTTATTTAGCAAATAATAATTAATAATTAATTATTTGTATTTAGAGATTGATAACAAGAAAGGTTTTGATAAATCTAGTTATTTAATTAATTAATAATGATAAAATAACATAAATGAGCTTAATAAATTAATATAAAAATTTATATAATATCTAATGTTATATATTTTCTAACAATTTTATCTAATTTACAATTAATTAGTTGGTAATATTTTTTAAACTAAATTAGACATTCATAAATACAAAATTCTGAATTAAAAACTTATACATACTAATGTGAATAATATTTAAAAATTAACAAGTAGCAATATATATGCTAACCAAAATATAAAAGTTTAATAGAAGAGGTGGGATGAGCTAGGTATAAAAGTTCAACATCTATTATTTATGCGCTAAATTCTAATAAAAATAATTTATCACTCAATCGCTAATCGTAAATTTTAAATACTTTATTAAAAAAGTAATGATTTGAGAAAGTTAAAATTTTAAACTCTAATTTAAACTTTATTTTTTGGATTGTCAAATATGACCTAGAACGATGATTTTTTTTTCTAGCCCGTTATCCTTAAGATTCTCCTCATGTTATCTTTTTATGAATTTTGTTACAACCATTGATACGAGAGGATTTGAATGTTTTTCTAGTGTGATATGTATTAGGGATGGCATCTGGCTCTCTTAGGGACAGGGTGCCTAAAAGTATTCGGAGGCTTAAAACTAAATTATATTATGAGATATTTTAATATAAATATTATTTTATTTTATTTTTTTAGGTTTTTGGAGATGCAAAGTTCTAATTAAATCTCCAAAATCAATTATGATAATAAACAACGAGAGACGAAATATTAGGAATTTGACGAATTTGGGAATGAATAATATTGTGATATGAAATATGACTATTTGTCTTTTTATAGACAATAAATAAGGGGATCAACTTGGATGTAACTTTTCAATGAAAAAGAACGAGGTTTTCGTTAGTTTGAGCATAACTAATTAGGTACTGTTGATTATTGAAAGAAAAAAAAGAATCGAGAGAAGAATGATAAATTGAAAAAGAAATTACATTTAGTTTTTGAGTAAACTATAATTTAACTGCAGAATTGATTAATGAGAGAAGAAAATAAAATTAATTCACAAACGATGATAACATATATACATGTCATCCATTACTACAAGTGACTTATAATTATAATAACCCCAAAGATCAAGCCCCTAATGGGTATTTATGAATAATAACCATGGTGTTATACTGTTATGCTCATTCTTTAGGTATAAAATTGTTATATTAAATAAGGGAAAGGGGAAAATTTTATAAAAATTAAAATAAAACAATTGAATCCACTTCAGCACATTCTTTTATATCAATCTTCTCGCTAAGGTGTGTTTGACATCAATAACACACTATAGCGATTCGAGAACGGATAAAAAATTATTTAACTAATAATAGTTAATTATTAACAGTTTGTATTTAGCGATTGATAATAAGAAAGTATTTGATAAATATATGATTTAATTAATTAACAATGATAAAATAGCATAAATGAGCCTAATAAATTAATATGAAAATTTATATAATTTCTAATGTTATATATTTTCTAAAAACATTATGGAATCTATAATTAATTAATTTGTAATATTTTTTTTAACTAAATTAGACATGCATAAATACAAAAATTTAAATTAAAAATTTAAACATATTAATGTGTATAATATTTAAAAGTTAATAAATAGCAATATATATGCTAACCGAAATATAAAAGTATAAAAGATGAGGTATGAGTTAGGTGTAAAAGTTCAACTTTTATTATTCATTCGTTAAATTCTTATAAAAATCATCTGACATTCAGTTCGCTAATTGCTAATATAAAATATAATTTATCAAATGCTTTATCATAAAAATAATAATTGAGCAAGTCAAACCTCTAAACTCTAATCTAAACTTTATTTTTTGGATTGTCAAATGTTACATAAAATGATAGATTTTTTCTAGCCGGCTATTCATGAGATTCTTCTCATATTATCTTTTTGTGAATTTTTCTACAACCATTGATATGAAAGGATTGAATGTTTTTTCTAGTGTGATACGTTTTATAGGCTATGTTTTGATGGAGGGATGAAAAAGAGTGATGAGGGGTGGGATGAGCTTCCTAAGTTCAGTTTGAAAAAGAAATAAGAGTTTGAACCATTTCAAATTTCTTATAATTAATTTCATCAAATTTTTAAAATTAAGAAGGATTAACTTTTTGAACGAATTTATCATTCATTTTCATTATTATTGACCATTTATTTTTTTTATTTTGATTAGACAAAATTATTTTTTAAAAAATAATTATTCTTATCATACTCCTCATTTTTATTCAAACATAAAATTTATAACACCTTCCACCCATTTCCTTCTTATATTTTTGTCTACTTCCCCTCTCTACCTCTCCCCACCCATTTATCCAAACAAAATCTTAGGGAGAGAGTGTATTGGGAGGCTTAAAACTAAATTATATTATGAGATATTTTAATGTAAATATTATTTTATTCGAAAATACTTTTTAGAAGCATGTCAAATGTTTCATATAGAAGCATGTCAAATTAAGGCAAATAATGAAAAGAAAGACCAAAAAGGAGTTCGATAAATGATCATTCACTGTTAGAAAATCCCAAGCAAGAGCTTTTTGATGATTTGTTGTCGATAAACCATGCACACTTTTGGAACTGACTTGAACCGATCAAATTGAAGCTTTCTCATTAACTAATATCATCGATCCACAAGATTTAATTGTGGTTAAAATATGAAAGTGTTCTATTTGCCGAATCATATCGCATCTACGTTACCAAACATGTGTTCTTTCCCATTTTAAACAACTGAGCATTAATCCAACTTCAACATATATATATATATATTTATGCTTCTCTTCCGAGAAATAGCCAAAAAGAAAAAAAATAAATCGCATAGAAAATATACGATTTAATGAAATACATTTTTAGTTAAACATCAAGATTTATATTGAAACTCTCGATACAAAATATAAATTTAAATAGCCTAACTTTCATATCATAACAAATTTAATCGGTCTCGATTGTATTGCATACAAATTATATGATGAATTAAAATTCAATTCATTATCAGCATTTGTGTATATGAGAAGAGAATGGCAAGCAATCATTTATCTTCTATTGTTTCTTTTTTAAGGGCTTGGAACATTTCTTCTTTTCTACGCCATAAATAATGTGTAAGTTATGTCACTCTAGAACATCTATTATTTCTTCTCTGAAATATTGGGATCAGTAAAGCTTATTTATGTATCATCGATGCATCATAACTTCACAGTTTAAGAAGGTGCGGTGGAGATGGTTCAGGAGCAGTCATTCAAGTATGAAACCCTTCCTCCATGCAGGACCATCCTAAGAACGAGAGGAAGGAAACATTAGTTTCACTACATCTTTTTTCGCTTTCTAATCTCGAATTATAAATTTACAATTTTAAATTAAAAAGAAATATAATACAATAATGTAATAATCATATTATTAGGGGTGTTCACGGATCGAATTCGATTCGATCTAAAATTCAATCCAACTTATAAATTTTATTTGGATTAGATTAAATCATATTGACGATCAATTAGTCATCGAATTCGATTCAATCATATTTTCATTAGGTTAGATTAGATCTAATCATATCATCGATTTATCTTATTAAATATTTTCATTTTTTAATTATTTTTTTATAATATTTAACGTTAATTATATTTATCAAAGAAAAAACATATTTTTTAAAGGATTGTAATAATCTTAAATGATATAAAATATAAATTTTTAATATATTTTAATTTAAGTAACATAAAATTCTTATAAGAATAAATTGGTTTAAATTTAATAAAAAATATAAAATTTCGAGTCATCGAGTTGGTTCGGGTTGATCGGGTTCGAAAAATTAAAATATGCATTCAACCGATTGATGATCGGATTATTATCGGGCCAGTTCGGGTCCGACCCGATCAACGATTCGATTCGACCCAATTGAAATTGAATATGTTCGAATTATAGGATTTATCGGATTGATATGATCGATTGAACACCCTTACATACTATGCATGATTGGAATAAAATCAAAGTGACAATGCAGATCTCCCTCTCTTTAAAATTTGGGCCAAAATAGGAGGAGAGAATAGAAGGCTTGTTCCATCAACCAACTTTAGGCAATGGATTAGGCCAGAATGCCTCAAATCTGACCTGATGGGCATTGGTAACTACACAAAGTAGAAGACAAGCAAGTCATACCTACCATCAATAATTTAGGAGCACTTGTGCACTCTGCTCAGCTAACTTGTGCATAAAAAAACTTGTTTAATATCCATTTAAGAGACATGGCAGTTGGGGCACAGAGTTCTCACCTACCTTCCAATATGCATTATCTATTGCTGCTGATGAAATGGGACCTTCAAAATCATAATTAGGCGAATATGTAACTTGGTAGTTTTATTCTACCTGCAACTAAAGAGTTATGACTATTTAGAAACATGGTTAACAGTTTTGATGTACAGAAAACAGAGGCCACTAAACCACCACACAGTTCAGGTCATCTACAGTTTTAGATGTGGCCATTATTACAAAGCTCGACCCCAAAAAAGAAAAAAAACAGAGCATTGGGGACCAATGTAAAGCTAAACCATTTGAAGTAGCCATCACAAGTTGGTGTTTGTTTCTAATGATAATGAATAATAATGTTGACAATAATCAATAGATAATTGTGGACAATGATGCCATTTCTGTATTCCATGGTCCCAGCTCAATCAAGTGACTGTTAATTTGTTATAGTACTGAGGTACTACATTCATGCAGTACATTAACTTCAAAGTAAAAGCCCTCCTAACCGTTATATTGTTACATGCTGAGTTATTCCATTTAAGTTCAATTGTAGTAGTACAAAAATGCTCTTTTGCTAAAGCGTTGATGTTAAATTACATAAGTTGCACATATCAAAGACCCAAGGTTTACTTTAAGCTTTTGGAATGGTAATCGAAAAAGAAAAACATAGTGCATCTTTATGTTGCAAGTAAAGTCATTAATATCTCAATTTTTTATAATTTATTTTAAACAATTTAATTCATAAAAAAAAATTATGATCTTTGTAAATTTTTTTGTCAAATCTTACGATACTTATTCAATCATCGATCATGAAGTTTTTTTTTCACAATTTTGATAATAAGATCTCAATCTTAATAATTTTGATTGTACAAATATATATATATATATATATA
>LTAE01007554.1:22526-45530 GCA_001647135.1 Pontederia paniculata
AGGGCCTGTTTGGATTATTTGTAAAATTTTACTGTAGTTTTTAAATACTCTAGTAAATCATTTTTCAAAAAGTGCTTTACTACGTATTAATAAACCAACGAAAAAAATTTGATTGAGCGTTTGGATACATTCTCAAAGTCTTTATAATATAATATTTTCTATATAATTATATTGATGCAATGTGTATATATATACTTTGAATGGTCAAATCATACAAGAATAGAATTTTACAAATAGGTTACTATGTTTTATAAATCTAGAAAAAATAAAGTTGACGATTTGGATGAAAACAAAATATACACAGTAAAAATATAAAAAATAAATATGAACGCATAAAATAGGATGGCGAAAATAGATGAAGATCTTTACAAGATAGAAATGGATATTAATTGCATGAAGAAAATAATATAACAATAACTTCACGTGGTTGCAGCAAAAGGGAAGGAATTGGAGCAGAGCGAACACAAAAAAATACGTAGCTAATTCGGAGGTCAGAGCTAATTATTTTTTTTCGACGTTTTGATGTCATTACGTTGTTTTGTCGACCACTATAATTTGGTGCCAAACACCAAAACGTAAAATAATTTGTCAACCAAAAAGAAAACAACGTATTGATTAAATACTTTAAATTTACTACATATCCAAACGGGCCCTTAGTCTATAATTTTTCACGATGTGACAAATAAAACATAATCCAATCACTTTACAATTGTAACACCCACAAATTTAACAAAATAAAGATAAAATAAATAATAAAGAATAATATGGGATATGTTTAAGATTAGAAGTCAAAGTCAAATTATTATTCTAGTCATTCAATATTACTAATACTACTCAAACTAGTTTTAAAAGACTCCTAATGATAAGTAAGGTAGGAGAAATTAAGTTAACTTTTACTAAGATTATGTCTAGTAAATCTCTAAATAAGAAGATGTAGAAGGGGGAGGGTCTCATAATTCTCTCTGAAGCCCAAGCCACAATCTCTATCTTTTTCTCTCTCCATCTCTTTCTCCCTCCTAGTTGACTAAAGAGGAGGTCATACATGTGAAGGCGAGGAACACAAAATGAAGAAGAAGGGTAACTAACAAATGTATGTATTCAAGGAGGATCAAATAATAGATTGATCGTACTTATGATATAGGTGGAAAATGGGTTGTGTCATGATGGACACGGACCGTGTTCTCGCTCGGGAACCACCATGTCGCCCATCAATGCGGACCGCACTGCCACTAGCACCGGAGACAAGACATGGTCCGTGTCGCCCCTTGAAGCGGGTTGTGACTGCCAACCATGTTGTCACATACACTCAACTCCTAGGAAAGGTCTGTGTACTTCTCATACGCAGGTTGTGTTCCTCGGACAACGGTGAAGATCGTAGAGAGTAGGTCGCGTCACCCAGATGTGGACGTCGTCGACCGATTCAAAATTGAATCGAAACACGGACCGTTTTGCTCGATCATCGATCGTGTTACCCAACGTGGTCGCACCCTAAAACAACACAAAGAGGGTCGTGGGGACCAAGACTGAACGACCGACACAGGCCGCGTTCGCACATGACGCAGGCAGTGTCGGACATGGAAACCAACCATGTTCGGCATGGGAACGGACCGTGTCCATTTGACGCGCGTCGTGTCTACTTGATTAATTAAATATTGTTATATAGTGAATTATTGTTGTTAATTGTTGCATGAAGTTTCTTTAGAAGGAAAAGGACGGCTACCCTTTGTAGCCATCCAGAATTTTATTTATTTATGGTAAGAAATGCAATTACATAGATTTTCAGGTTGATAAACTCCTCTTCCACTCAGTCAATGCATTTTTTTGCCATTTGAACAATATTTTCAACATAGTCTCTCTCTCTCCCCTAAATATGCATTCATTTCGTTGTACCCAGATTGACCACAAGAGATAAAAGGACATCCTCATTGTTGTCTTTGTATATACACTAGATTTTTTTCCTCTAGTTCTAAATGATTTCCAGATATCTCAAGCAGAATTTACATCAATCCATTTGCAATCCGATATGTGCCATACATCTCTTGCCGTTGGACAATAAAAAAAGAGGTGATTGGCCTCCTCTTCTGCTGCATCACATAACACGCAAGAGTTTTGCACTGTATCATTCCATCGAGATAGATTGTTGCATGAAGTTAAACCTACCTACATGTGCATGATAATAGGGTTTAAAAAGGATTCTTGCATGTGATTGAATTGGACATGAAGAGGATGAATTGGTTCCCGGTGAATAGGACCCCTTCAAGGGTTAAACATAAGACTCCTTCGGAGGTTAACCATAGGACTCTTTTGGGGGTTAACATCGGACTCCTTTGCGGATTAACCATAGTACTCCTTTGGGGGTTAACATCATACTCCTTTGGGGTTAGCTATAGGACTCCTTCGCGTGTCAACATCAGACTTTTTCGAGGGTTAAAATTGATACTGAGTATTGAACTTCATGGGCACCGGGGTAAAACTAATGGGCTTCATGATTAAAGACATACTAATTGATTGATTATTTTAATTGAACTACTTGGGACAATAGTAAAATGAGAATTAATAATGGGTCCTAAGTAAAATATTAAAATTGATCTTGAACCTACTAAATAGAGAATATTGGGCATTGTGTAACAATAATGCAATAGGGGTTCTTGCAATTGAATTGATTACTAATATTGTTACAACAGAAAAGAAGGCAATGTGAAGGTGAAATAGGTATTGTATGGTAAAGTTATCATATTGATGTTAATTGCTCTACATGTCATTACATATGATTTTCCTATTATTTCCTTTACATATTCGGTTTCATAGATCATGGGATATTATTTTTCCTGCCTTTGATCCTGCATGTGATTATTGCAATTGATAGGTGATGGCACTTATCACATCCCGACCTCTTTATTAAGCTAAACTCAATTGTTATAACTCTTGATCTCATTTAACATATCTTAAAATAAAATTTGTGAAACATCCTTCCCTAAGTATTATCTCAATACTTGTGATTACATATAAGAGTTAAAAGTATCCAAAAAAAAAGCTTTAATTTAAATGCATAATACCCTACATTCACATTTCTCTTTTTTTCACATGATATTTTACTCCAACCATTCCGAAAAGGATAAGTGATATATATACTTTACAAATCTATTACATTATTTTGAAATCTATGTATGTAAAAGACATGCATGATTTCAAAAGCAAAATAGAAGGAGAATAAAAGTGCTAGAGCGGCTCGACCTCTTCTTAACCCGACAATCTTCCCAAAACCTAAAAAAATTAAAATAGAATAGAGTGAGCAAACAACAAGCTCACTGAGTGAAATAAAAGTATAACATAGGGAACAATACAAGTGTCATTTAATTTAATAAAACACACATTCCTTTCGAGCAAAAACTTCAAATCACTATCATAAGTAGAGTTTTGAAAACACATAAGTCTTTACGTAACATATAATGAAATTTCAATATTATGATAAAATAAGATCAAATCCCACATATGTGTTATTGCACATACTACAACATGGGTCAATACAATCACGCAAAGCATAAACATGTGCCAATACGTGTTGTAGACTTCATAGTAATGGGTCGATATAGTTAAGCATAGCTTCATAACCATGGTCGATACAACAACGCAGAGCAATAAACATGGATCAATATGTGTCGCAGAGCAATCAATATGGGTCAATACTAGGGGTGTTCACCGGGTCAGATCGACCTGATGAACCTAACGATTTGGACCGATCCAATCTCAATTGGGTCGATCGAATCGTTGGTCGAGTCGAATCCGAACCGAACTAATTATAACCCGATCATCGACGGGTCAAGTATGAATTTCAATTTTTCAAATCTAATCAACCCGACCCAACCCAATGACCCAAACATTTATATATTTTTATTAAATTTAAACTAGTTTATTCTTAATAAGAATTTTGTATTACTTTAAAATTAAAATATTTTAAAATTTTATACTTTATATCCTTTAAAATCATTACAAACCATTGAAAAAATATGTTTCTTTTTTTTAAAAAATAATTAATGTTAAGTATTATAAAAATAATAATTAAAAATATATAAAAAAATTTAATCGGATAAACCGATGATCTGAGCGATCCAACTCGACCCAATGAAGATTGAGTTGGATCGGATTCGATGACTAATTTGTTATCAACCCGACCCAGCCCAATCCGAACAAAATCAATCAGGTTAGGTCGGATTTAGGATCGGATTGGGTCAAACCCGACCCATGAACACCCCTAGTCAATACGTGCACGCTGAGTAACCCCCAAAGGGCGAAAACACCCAACATTGCCCCCCAAAGGCATTATGTATATCGAATGCGGTCCCAAAGACCTATTTCAACCAATATGGCAATTGAACACATAGGTTTCACAATATGCAGAAAATATACATTACATGTTTGTATCTTAAATAAACATCACATGCATTGTTCCCTTAAAATTTTTGCATAAAAAGAATTCATAACTTTATCTCATATGAAATTATTAGAAATACATAATGATATTTTCATATCCAACATATTTTTGAAAGAATAGAAGTTTTCATAATAATATAGTTGTTGGAAATATCAATATAAATAAAAAATAACATATAATATTTTTTTCTATGTTATAAATTTACCCACGCACCTTGTACTCTATCTCATTAAGAAGATTTACTAGTTTCTTCCCTTCCACTTATATCTTTCTTGTCTCATACAAATAATAGTGTCCTTTCATTTACAATTCACTAATATTGACATTATCTAATAAAGGATCATGATGCATGGATACTTATGCAATCTAAAATGTATGCAATATCTTATAATAATACTTATTCATGCTTGTACTCATTCTACGTAAATTATTAGTATCTTTATATTAGGCAAGTTGTTGTAATAATTTTCAGACTAAAAGGATTGTTATAAAACAATTCATAACTTCTAAACAACAAAACTAAATGTCATAATTCTTTCTGGGATGGAAACTAGACATAGAGAGGATTATTAATTAATCATCAATGAATAATTTTTAGCAATTTAACTAATTTCGCCCAAATGTATGTCCTAACAGATTGAGTGACACTAGAAGAATAATTTATAACTCTATCTACAAATACAATTCATGAAATATCATTTTTCTAGAAACTAAGCTTCTAGTGGGTTTAAGCATAAAAATATTAAAGTTTAACTTCTTATAGTAACTCTTGACAAAAATTCAAAAAGTTAGGTCATATTTTCTACTTGTTCTGAATTCTGGCAGACTAGGTTATATATAATGAAAAATTCATTTCTCCCAATATACATATCCTAATTTGATGATTCCACTTTTATCTGAACCTATGAATAGTCTATATTAATAGGTAAAAATTTCAAATAATATCAACTAGACCAAATTATAACTAATTTACAACCAGACGCTATAGTTTTCTCAAGACAGGATGAGCGACTAGTGAAGAATCATTCATAACTTCCTATAATGAACTTAGCTTTCATCAAAATCAGATGCCACTGAAAGCTACCTTCTATAGGATGCTTCATATTAAATTTCATAATTTTTGAAGAACAAGAAACCAAGAAAGACGATTAGAGAATTAGTGAATAAGTTTAGAGTGAAAATCCTTACCTTAAGTTATTGTTCTTGTCAAATTTATCCTGGCTTCAACGCTAGGGATTTACTTCTGGTAATTTCTCGGTCTGCTATAGGGAACTAACGGTAATATCCATAATTTTACAGTTTTTTATGACAATATATGTTAGTTATAAAAATACGAAGATAAGATAGTAATGAGCTGCTAGCTTAATGGCGGCTTGAAATGTAATTGGTCAAAGTTAAGGTACAATAAAAATATTGTTGCTAAAATAGTTGATATTCTAATTAACCATATTTAACACTAGTTCAATATATATACTATGTTGTCAAAAAATTTACTAATTTTTTCATAATTATCTAGACATAATTTCTTTACGTCACATGTCAATATCTTATTGGTCATTAATCCTTAACTTAGTGGTTAATGATTATATGCATACATAATTATTACTCCATAGATAATCATAAGAGTACATGAAGTTAACTTAAACATGTTAAGTTACAACATTCACAAAATGACTAACAATAGTCTTGAGCTCGTAGCTCACATAACAGACTCGATAGATGCTGAAAATAAGCAAAAGGCCTACTAATTGGCCATACAAAACTTGACTCGATACATAACATTTGTCATGTGCAACCTTCTTGCCAAGAGCAACGCCACCATCCATACATAAGCTTGTCGTCCTGCAGGATCCAATGCAGGGGCAGAACCCGTGAGCTTTCGCCTAGTATGTAAAACAATAACAATACAATACAATAACGATAACAATAAACAATAAACAATAAACATGATATCGATATATCAAAGCACAATAATGATTAAGTCGTTAAGGGGCAGAACCCGTGAGCTTTCGCCTAGTATGTAAAACAATAACAATACAATACAATAACGATAACAATAAACAATAAACAATAAACATGATATCGATATATCAAAGCACAATAATGATTAAGTCGTTATATCTTGGAACTTTAACCATTTCATATCAATAACAATGACTAACATGAACACTCAATAACATTAGGCTTCCTAATGTTCAATAACGATAACAATATGTGTCCATGCTAGACTTATCTTATTTGTTGCCATTTGATGACCGGAAGCCCCCTTTGTGACTTCCTCAATCCGTCACATATAGCCGTCCCCATCAATATGAGCCTTGCTCATTACAATACGTTCTGGATCCATGATCCAACAATAACAATATGGTTCCTTGAACCATTTATCCGTCAATACATCAGTTTTCCAGAAAATTAGAACTATGAACCAAAGGTTTTCTCTAAGTTTTCGATTTCGCCAATACATCAATTAATTTCGGTTCAATACAATAACATGCTCGCTCAATAGGGTTTAAAACAGTAACGATTAGTTTAAAACATACAATTTCTATCATATGAACTCTAATTTGACCATGGAGCATAAATAGGTTTTGAAAAATTAACATTCAACATAGGAGTTGTTCAAACAATAAAAAGCATGCAACAACATCACAATTCGGGTCTCTACAGCTGAGAAACACCTATACAACTACATTGACACAAGGTCAATGTAGAAATCCATTTACATACCTCCAATGCCCTGATTTCCCCTCTTTTCTCCTTAGATTTTCTTCTCATCTTTCCCTTCAAGCTTTAGCTGCCCCTCCTCCTTCTCCTGGCCTCAATGTTGCTCCTCTTTCTTGGTGATTTGCAGCTGAAATCAAATGAATGAGGCTTCAATTTTCGGATTGCTTCATGGGGCTGAGTTTCGAGTGTTCTTGAAGAGATAAATGGGAGAGAAAAGAGCTGAAATTCTGATTTCTGGGTATATATATGAGTGAGAGAGAGAGTGAGTGGGTTTGGGGGTCCAATGGTGCCTTGACATGTAGCTGTTGTCCATTCTTTTCTATTTTCTTTTCTTTCTTTTCTTTTCTATTTTTCTTCTTTTTTTAGGGCAGATATTACAATAATGGTACGGATACTTGAAATTAATTTAAAATATTTCAAATTAACGCATGAATTTCCTTGTCGATTTCATTTTCTATCATTTAAATTCCAATTGCAATCAAATTCCTTTTCATCTCAAACAACAACTCATGTTAGAAGATATGGTTAGATTAGACATCCTCGGTTCAACACTCTACTTATCATTTTATTATTTAATATGGCTAGTGCACTTGTTAGCATTTTTCTATCATAATTTTCGGATCAAAACAAAACAATTGTGGTGAAAAGTAAATGTCATTTATTTTGGGAGGATCAATGATCTTTCATTTTATTCTACATGCCTATTCACACTAGAATTCATTTATAATTTTTATTTTCTGGTATTTTTATGATAGATGTCCAATTCTTGGGTGAACTAACTGAGACCTTGTCCCTCTTGCAGAGATCAAGGGTTTTAGTACATGATGGAATGATTTAATTCTAATTTCTTTTTATCTTACGACCTCTATTTATAATAGAATAAAATCTTATTATGATACAAGATTTGTTTTCCTCAGACTAAATGTGACCTTGCACATACAATTAAGTTAACCGTGTTTACTCCGAACTAAAATTCTTGTCACATATGTCCAACAATTATATGATATGCTTCATCTCCATACATTATGAACAAAAAAAATGTACATGCCAAATTCTTGAAAGCTTAATTTCCTCATCACTCCATGAGAAGCTCAATGTGCACTATGAATAACATTAGATGTTATACATGAAGGAGAAGGATAATGTTAACATGACAATTAATGCTGGTAAAAGTAAAATAGTAACCACAGATTTTGTACAAGACAAGAGAGTAAGATTTAAAATCAACATAATACAGGCACCGGGTCAACTTCTTTCTGATATCAGAAAAGAAAGTACTATTCAGTGATATCTAGTCAGTGAAGATTCCGGTTGATTAAACCTTCAAATATGATATAGAGGTCCTTGTTGTCTGGACCAAATATTTCATTAGCCTTTTGTAGTGTCACCTGGAAAAGATGAAGAAAGCTGTGATGTCTCCCTTGTCAATTATTAGGTAATAAAACTAGAAACACGTGACACTACCTCTCTTGTTTGTTTTTGTGCATTCAATTCTTTGACATTGGCTAGGAAAGCACTAAACTGCTCGTAAGATAAACGGCTCCTACATGAGGCAAACACAGCAGTTACACAAATTTAGCTTGATGGGATGAAACATCTCGCGGTCAGCAAAAGTTAAAGGGTCTGAATTTTGCCAAGATAAATACAGGGAAGTCAGCTCCAAATATTAGGTTCATTTAGACAAAGCAAGAAGGTTTATCTTTATTCTTCCCTGCAAATTGTTTAGGGACTATTGCTCACGTTTATGATGAATCACGCTCATATTGACTGAAGAAGAAAGAATTCCCTTACCGTACTTGCCGAAAAAACTCTTTTCCATCAACACGAGTACGCCCTGAACATATTAGACCCTTGTGTCAGATGAGAGAATCAAGAAAATATAGGGGAGAAAAGTGTTCTCATAACATGAAAATGAAATTAACCGGGAAAAACATTTTATAGATGCATCATTTCCTTTCTGAAACATAAAAATCCGAAAATCCACAGAAGATGAAGTTCTGTGATATGGATACTAACTTATAAAATCACCAACCTTTGTCAACTCAAAGTCTTATAGGATAAAAGTATTTTTCTGAAAACTTTCTTAGTTGTTTTGTCATTAATAAGTTCTTATAATTTTCTCTTTTTGGATAGTACATTATTTTCCACATGCTGTGGGATGGAAAATTCGCATCTAAATGGTACCAACTTTTAGGAACTACTTCGTTCATGTGCCACGATATACGATGACCAAAATGCATCAAGAATTCAAGATATTGAGAGACATGGTAACAATAACACAACTTAGTGTCCATCGGCCTATTCACCAATGGAAACTGATCTCATTATTATATCTAAAAAGAACCAAATTAATAAAAATAAATACAAAATCATAGACAAAAGCGCCTTTAAACAAATGAAATTATTCAAAAGCACAAAAAATAATAATGATGAAGAATGAAAATTGAATAATGTATGCAGTAAATACACTTGTGATACACATTCGAAATTCCCCTTCATCTTAAAATTCTGTAGATATATGTAGCAGTATTGACTTGACGTCATTATATTAAAGGCATCTCAAACTCTTTTAAGTTCAGGTTGTCCTGAGATTTTTCTTTCACCGTAGCACAAGACAAGTTTTTGCTTATGAACTGTAATATCTGCCCCAAAATAGAAAATGAAAGAAAACAAAAATTAAAAAAAAATGAGACAAGTGGTGGGACCCAGACCCACTTAAAAGCATTTTAATTAGACCACTAACTCCACCCAAATTCATCCTCTTGCACTATATAAGTTCTTATCAATTTTTTAGTGCCTCTCTCCTCTCATTTGAGATGTTACAACATGGTAAAATCAACCCTAAAAGCCCTAATCCGAAAATGGGTCTTGATCCTTCCTTGTCCAACTGCAAATCTAGAAGAAGAAGAGGATCAATTGGTGCTAGAACAAGGAAAGAGAACTGTTGGAGCATAAGGAAGAAGCAGAAGAAAAGACACCAAAGGATGGAGATGAGAAACTTAATAGGAAATGGAAAACTATGAAAATGTATGTAAGGGGATAACTTAATCCTTTTCATTTGTGATTATAAATGGATTAAGATAACTGTTAATGCTGAATATAGAAGATCATGGATTCATATGGATGATTGTAGTTAATGAAATATGGCACATCTTGTGATTCTGTCCAGATTTCGTGACTCCTATTTCGAAGCCAGTTTGACTAGGCAATAGTTGTCCAAAAATTATGAATGATATGTCAAAACGTAGATATGGAAGTCTAGTTTGCACAACAATTGGTTTCAAGTTATTTTGAATTATATTCAGGGAGTTATGACCTAAATACCGAGACCCTGTCAAGCTGTTCCGAACTATATAATGGTTTTTTTTGTAAAATACCTAGTAAATTGGAAAAGTATGGTTAAAAGTTGATATTTAGGATGAGATAGATGTTTTAATGTAGCTTCAGATGAAGTTGATTTCATATCATTTGGACTTGTATAAATCAAGTTATGAATTTAGAATTGATGAGCTATCAAGTTATGATACATGCTGAAATTTGAGATTGTCATGTAATATATGCCTAAATGTGAAGTAATTGATACCATTATTACTAAGAAATCATATGGACAACAAGTACATGTAAATCTAGGAGGTTATGTAAGGCTCTTCCTAAAAAGCATAATTTCAGTTCATGAGTTATATGACAATATAATTGTTTTATGATTCATTGTTATGATATATCGAAATTAGGAACATCTATATGTTAGACTTGTTCATAGGAATATTGTATTGGAAACTTTATTATATTGAGCATGATATTGTATTGAGATCCCAATTGATTGATGTATTGACCGATATCGATAACCTAGAGCAAACCTTAGGATTGACACTTTATTTTCTAAATCTGATGCAAGTCGGTCGACCGACCTCATGGGAGGGTTCGACCGACTATCAAATTTTAGGAGCGTGAAGTTCCGACGATTATATATCGGTCGAACCTAAACGACTCCAAAATAGAGAGTCGGTCGAACCCAAGTCGGACGACGCCCTTAAGGGAGTCGGTCAACCGACCTGGGGAAGGGGTCGACCGACCCTGAATCAGAATCGTTTATCGAATCAAATTTAAATATTTGAGTCTATTGATTGATAACCTAGCTCACGTATTGCATGCTCAGCTGTAATAGGTTAAATTGTTAATGTATTGATGTATTGATTGATTGAATTGACATATTGGAGTGATTGTGACGTCTGTCAGATTTGAGGATAGATTGTCCCCATATTGTATTGACCCAGACGTGAGAATTGGTGGATTAATTCGCTCAGAGTTCACGGGAGCAAGTGCGTCCCATGGTTTAGCTAACCATCGACGACCATGACGTACCTAACTCTCCAATGATTGTTAAAGGCTCGTTAAAATTGATTGAATTGAATATAGGGTTGTCCATTTGATGGTTTACGGATAAATGGTTCAAGAAACATTATCGATTATTGATATTGATGGATCACGGATCCATATTGTTATTGTAATGAGAAAGGCTCATATTGATGGGGACGGCTTCATATGGGGATGACTATATGAGGACGGATTGAGGAAGTCACAACGAGAACTTCTGGTCATCAAATGACAACAAATAAGATAAGTCTAGCATGGACACTATTGTTATTGATGTTGAACATTAGGAAGCCTAATGTATTGAGTGTTCATGTTAGTCATTGTTATTGATATGAAAATGGTTAAAGTCCCAAGATATAACGACTTAATCATTATTGTCTATTGATATATTGATATCATATTTACATTGATCGCATGACCTATGAATATTGTCATTGTTATTGTTTGTATTGTTATTAAAGCATATAAAGTATGATATGCTAAGCATTGATTTAGGGTATTGGATTGTATCATGATTAAATGACTAAGAGTTAAATAACTCTAAAGGATGATAATGTGTCATTCGTATTGTTATGACTTACATATTGGGCGCAAGCTTATGGGATGGATTTCCCCTGCACGTATCCTGCAGGTGATTGATCATATTGAGGATCAATGATGGATTTAAATCGATAATCAAGCTCATGACCGATTGACCTTGCACATGATGAAGTTAAGTATATGACCCTCAATTAATTGATTTTAAGCTTCCGCTGATTGATATTAGTTCTTAACGGTATATTTATTCTTGTTGTAGGTCAAAGTTGAAGAAGAAAGTATTGTATCGATGTGGCATCCCGGAAAATATCGAGCCGCGTGTCGAATATCGATTCGACCGCGTGCGAGGTATCATTCTCGAGGCGTTACATGAATTATGTACTTGTTAACAAACTGTAATCATGTTGAGGCAAATTTTGGACTCAATATATTTACCACAAAGAAATATAAGTATCACAACTATAAAAATTACCTGCTTGGTTGGCTGCATCGAAAGAAGAGCTCATGGACATGCGATGACCTGATGGCAATGAAGAATATATTGATGCCCCGCCATCAAACATGTTTCTTGCATTCGTAAATGCAATGGAATGCCGTCTAGGAGAGGTTGGTTTCGACGACCTATTAGGTGTCCCTGTTGCAGATCGCCTTGTTGGAGAGTCAGGAGGAGTAAGCCTTGGGGTGCTACCCTGTGATGCTAGAAGGGTAGTCATTCTGATTGGTTTGGGGACTGCACAAAATAATAACAACAATAACATATATGTAACCATGACTTGATCCAGACGATTAGAACATGAAGAATAAGCATACTCTCTGTTTCAGCATGACCAGCATTGCTTGGAACTGAACTGCTAGTTTCCAGCACTTGATTTTGTGCATAAGGCTTCGCTAGCGACAACGCAGCTTCTTCATCTAATAAGAACAATTTGAAACTTTGATCAAATTATTCAGCATAAAAGATCTTATATATATATATATATATATATATTAATGTATATGCCGAGCATCAATGTTTAATATATATGCTGAGCGCATCTGAGCCGTTCGAGAAGAGATCGATGGTGGATTCGTTTTTGAGAATAAGTGGATAGGTCTATCCACTCATTTTTTGTTGGAATCAAGAATTTATTTTATATATATATATATATATATATAAAAGGATCCTTAGGAAACCTTTAATCAAGACAGGGTTAGTCCATATGTTACCTTCATTGAATGATCCAGATGAGAAACTATTATACGCAATCCCAAGTTTTGGTGCCACCCTAGAAGCTCGTGCATGCTATAAAATGTAGTGATGGTTAAACAATCTAGTCTATAATGACATAACTAGTAGATATTGAAATAATATAGTTTAAAAATGACTTGCATGAATAGGTTACCTCAGTATCTTCTTCCTCTTGCAGTGACTGTACAAGTGTCTTTTTGAATATTTCCAACTGCAAAAAAATAACATGTTAGTACGACAATACCAACCATTATTAAAGAGCAGGATTAAAATCATTGACAAAATACATCATGCAATAAGTTATCTACTGTAATCACCATTACAATCTGGAGTAGGATTTGATAAACAAAAACTCCTTTTTCTTGGAGGCTTGGATGACCCAGTTATATAAATACATAACAAGTAAAAAAGTTAAAAGAAATCAGAACGATAGTTACGAACGTCATGAATCTTGGAAAGAACCTATTATTGGATTTATCAACAAATTTTACTTGCAAGATCAATTAGCATAAGGAACATTAAGTATAAAATGATGCTCAATCAAGCACCTTAGAATGTCACATTCCCATAAATCTCCTTCTTCGTTAGCATTTTCTCTGCTTAGACTATCAGTTATATCTCTTGTTCCTTTGCAAATTTTACTGACATATTGCATATAGCTCAAGTTACTTCTGGAAACTAGTAAAACTCAGGGCTGTTAATGAATTTGTCATGAGCTATAGCTGGAGGAATTAGAGCTAACATTCATAACTTCTATGCACTCTGATTTCTATCTGATCACTTCATTACAACATTCCCTTTGTTCCCATATCTCCAAATTTAAGTAAAAATAAAACAGTGGGCCACTATAAATAGTTCCTTCACATAATGTATTCTCATGGAATATAATTAATTATATAAAGGTATAAATGAGGTATCTGTCGTTAAATATACATCCACCATGATTTAACATATTTTTTTTCGGTGGCCACCTCAGTGTCCGAGAAGCGGCGCCGATTCCTCAACCCACGAGGCGCTAACGACTATACGCATGACCACGGGTTAGAGTCTCGGCCCACCATCGAGCCTGACTATTCTAATTTCGCCTCGAGTCGCATGCCTAAATATGATAAATGAGACTTCAATTATTCTACATTCACAAGGGCTCCAATTAGGGATCTTACTTAAACGGGGAGGAACCATTTATTAGTCCATCCTAACCTCCGTTGGTCATGATTTAACATATTAAGGGCACTGTGAACTTTCTGCTTATAGTTTAAAATGGTGGAGAAACAGAAGACCTCATTAATATTCATCAGGCAGCATGACCACACTAAAAATTACAAATAGTAGACACACATCAACAAATATGACATATCCCTTTTTCTTTCCTGTGTTTTTGGTAGTTCGTACTTGTCATTTTTTAAAGAAACAGTTGGACAACAAAGAAGAACAATCAACTGCAAATGTACAAACTACTTTACTTTTGTATAATTGCGGATTCGCACCCGAGAAACATGAGAACACACAGAACATGAGAACAGACAAATAAAGATGCGTATTCGCACCCACCCGAGAAACTTCTCTGTTAAGCTTCTTTATGGTTTTGGAAAGTGCAGCGTTCTCGTTGAACAGAGTCTCCTGCACGACCACAGAGTCGCGTTAACCAGCACCTCAATAAGCGAAAAATGAAAATGGTGTTAGTGATGCATCAGTAATAAAGATGGAACCTTTTCCTCCTGCGCAAGAGCGAGCTGGCCGGAGACGGAGGACAGAGAGGCGGCGAGGGAGTCGACCTGTCTTCGCAGGTCTGCGACGACGTCATCCTTGTCGGCGAAGGAGCCGAGCTGGGCGTGGAGATCGGCGACGATGTCATCCTTCTCGGCGAGGCGGCGTCGAAGGCGGGCCGCCTCTTGCTCGAGCCTGGAGAAGCGGAAGGAGAGGGCGATGGACGTGATCTTGCGCGCCACGTCCAGCTGCTCGAATGGGTCGTGCGGCAGCACTGATAGCACCTCCGGCGGCAGCCCGAAGTGGTTCCCAACCGCCGCCTGCTCGTCCTCATCTTCTTCCTGTTGCTCGACGTTCTCGATACCGCCTATGTCATCCTGACGTTGCAGTTGAAGTTGCTGCATGTCGGATTCCTCCGCCATTGGTTGTGTACTTTTAAGAGGATTAGACGACTATTTCTTTTCGGTTGTTGGTTCTCTTATGATTTTTTTTCTTCTTATTTTTCCGTTGTGGTTGTTGTAAATTGACTTGGGAGGAAATGAAACGACGTAACATTTGAGGTGCGCAGCAGCAAGTTGGGGGTGGGGGCTCGAGTTTGTGTGGCAATGAGGTCACCGGCATTCGAAAAGATAGGAAATGTAAGGAGTACGTGTTGTGTAGTGACCATTATTTTTTCTTTTGCTTTAATAGTTACAATAATCTGCAGTTTTTTTGTGATGTAGTAAGGTGTGCCTGTTATTATTATTAATAGATAATAAATATATAAAATATATGTATAACACTCCCGATTTCATTCAAGATATTGTTCGCTTTGGACTTATATAACCCGCACGAATTTAAAACGCGTCTTGAATGGTAAGGAAGAGTGTTACATATAAGCCCATGACCACCTCCGTGTTTTGTCCATGTGGGACTAACTTTCATTATCATCAACATCTTGGGGCTTTACAATCTTCCTCCCTTCGGGGCTTAACGTCCTCGTTGAGTCGGTCCACATGGTTCAAGTGAGCACGCGAGGTTGACTCTGATACCTTAAGTTCTGTAACGCCCTACGAACGCACCCCACACGTGTACGAATCGATATCCGACACGCGTCGAGGAGGCTCCCGAGGTGGTACGAGAAAATAATAAACTATGACAGCGGAAGACGATAATTTACAGCAATAATGCACAGTGGAAACGATCATTGAACCTGATACAATAGTCATAAGAACACATAAGGTTAACTTACAACATCTAAGCCCATGACTTATACATAGTCTTGAGCTTATAGCTCATACAACCGACTCGATAGTGCTGAAAATAAGTAAAAGACCTACTAATTGGCCATACAACATAGTAGACTCGATACTTAGCATATGCCATGTGCAATCTTCACGTCAAGAGCAGCACCTCCATACATATGTNTGTGACTTCCTCAATCCGTCCCCATATAGCCGTCCCCATATGAAGTCGTCCCATCAATATGAGCCTTGCTCATTACAATACGATCTGGATCCATGGTCCATCGATAAATAATAACAATATGGTTCCTTGAACCATTTATCCGTCAACCATCAAATGGGCAACCCTATATTCAATTCAATCAATTTTAGTGAGCCAATTCGATTATTGGAGGATTGGGGTAACCTTGGTCGGCCAATGTGGGTTAGCTAAACCCTGGGACGCACTAGCTCCCGTGGACTCTGAGCGAATCAATCCCCAAATTCCACGTCTGGGTCAATACAATATGGAGGAGTTCAACCCTCCCAATCCCGACAGGCGCCCAATACGAGTTCCAATGTGGCAATTTCAATCAATCAATACATCACTCATTAACAATTTAACCTATTACGGCTGAGCATGCAATACGTGAACTATGTTATCAATCAATATGAGCAATAACTTAAATACGATACGATAAAAGCGAATCTAGGGCAGGGTTGGTCGACCCCTCTCCCAGTTCGGTCGACCGACTCCCTTCAGGGGGTCGTCCGACTTGAGGGTCGGTCGAGCACAGCCTCGACCGACCTTCGCTACTGATGTCACATGACATCGACTGACGTGAGGTCGGTCGAACCCCGTTCGATCGACTCTCGATTCTGGAGTCACCCAGGCGCGACCGACCTACAATCGGTCAATCCTATTTCGCCTAGACCTGGAAGTCGGTCGAACCCTCCATTAAGTTCGGTCGATCGACTTGCGTCGATTTCAGAAAATAAAAAGTGTGACCTAGGGTTCTTCTCTAAGTTTTCGATTTTCGCCAACACAACAGTCAATAGAGGTTCAATACAATCATGCTCACTCAATTATACCGGCAATAGCATCAATTTGTTCAATTCTAGCATATGAACCTTAATTCAAACAATTTATTCATAATTTAGGACATTATGCAATTATCATACAAATTCTGTCCTAACTATCAATTGAGCACTATAAGTGTTTACTTCAGGTTTTCTATGCATTCAACAATCTGTCACAACCACATTGACACAATGTCAATGTGGGGATCCATTTACATACCTCTCTTGCCCAATTTCCTTTCAATCTTCTTCTCCTCTTTCTTCTTCAAGCCCTAGCTTCTCCTCTCTCTTGATCCTTGGCCCAATTCCTGATCTTCTCCTAGCTGATTTGCAGCTGAAATCCAAGGAAGAACTTCAATTTTCGGATGCCACCTTGTGGCTGAGTTTATAATGTTGAGAGAGAGAGAGAATTGAGAGAAGAAAGGGGTAAAATTATGAGTTTTGGGCTTATATAGCAAGAGGGAGAGAGAATAAGTGGGTTTTGGGGTCCAATAAGGTGCCGCCAAGTGGCTGAGCCCACTTTCTTTTCTTTTCCCTTTTCTTTTTCTATTTTTTGTTTTTCTTTTATTTTAGGGTAGATATTACAATATGTTGATGTCTTCATGTGTTTTGGGATAAATTCAGGAGGTATTCATACATATCTCACAAATATTTTTGACATATGTTGATTGAAGTTTTTTTTATACTTTAATTTGTTAGTTAATTGAAGAACAAGCATAATACCCGGTTCCACCAAAGGTCAAGTACAAACAGTGTCAGACCTGAACCCAGACCGTGTTGGAGGCAACGGGTTGTGAAGTTTGATTTATTTAAATAAACTAAAGCTTTATTTCATTTTAAATTTGTTGAAGTCCTAATAATTTTCTAAAATAGATCATCAGAGTATGAGAGATATTTTCATAAACTATTATTTTTCTTTACCTCTTGTAGCCAAGTTCTCTCCCTATCTTCTTCTCTCTTTTTCTCTCCTTATTTTGGTGCAGAGTTAAGGACTAGAGACCCCCTTTCATGTTCTACATTTTCTCTCTTTCCCTCTCTCTCTTAGATTCTTATATCAAATTCTCGTTAGGGGAAAATGAAGGAGATAGATCCATATCAGCACGGAGTTCGAGGGAACGAAGGTGACGAACTATCGGAACGTGAAGAGCAAACGACCTAATGAAAAAGGTATGTTCATAGGGGGACACTCTTTAGATATAAAGTTTTTACAGATTATGCATGCTAGGTTTAGTCTTTAGATTATAATAGTTATAAAGATGCCATGCGGTTTCTAGTATCCTAATATATCCCGAAATATATATATTTCTTTAATTTAATAGCATGCATAGTTTTATACGAACAACATGGATTTAATCATTGAAATCTCAGATGTCACGACCTAGAAGATCGGACATGGCCATGTCCTTCTCGAACTCGGCCTGCTTCCCTCTCGTACACAACCTGCATCTATAGAGACAAAATGTTAGATGATTACTGATTGTAGAACATAGTCCTAGTCGGTATAAAACACGATCCACATAATCCGAATGTAGAGAGCATATTTCGTATTATTTTGAATTAAATAATATGACATTTGCCCATGACCGCAGTCGTCTTGAAAGTAGATTAGGGCATAGCCGTGCTGGAAGGATTGACATGACCCTAGAACACGGCCCATGTTAAAATCTAATGAGCTTCGCGTTAGAAGGTTAACTCATTGATGGAACTCATGAATACACTTCGGGTTAATATAAAACAGGGTTTATAATTGGTTAATGCATTGATGTAACATTCAAAAACCGATAATATATGCCGAGATGACTCACGCCACAGAATACGACGCGTGTTGTTTTTCCGAATGATGCTGATAGTATGTTTTTATATTGCATCGAAACCCTTAGATTCCCTTATGTTATAATTAGACTGATATTAGGGAAATATAAGGGTTCAACAAAATAAGTAAAACAAAGACGAGGTCACCATGTATTGATAGTTTGGGAGCCAAAATAAATATTTATCATTGCATTGTTAGAAGCTAGTAGCACAACTGTAGCGAAGCTACTTAGTTCTTATTGTCTGACCTTCTTCTTGCCTAAATATTCTCAAGCATCCTCACCCTTGAGGATATTTATCGTAGTTTGTGCACTATGTCTGACCATTGTATTGGCGCACCTCTTAGGAGCTCATGGGTCTTATTTCAAAATCATTGCAAAGTCATCTCAAAGTTACTAATGAGATAAGCCAAAGATAAGAACATTGATCCAGAGTATTGCATTGAATTGATCCAGAACATTGTATGAAATTAGAGTATTGCATTATATTGATCCAGAATATTGCATTGCATTAATCTAGAGTATTGTATGAAAGACAAAGCAATGCATTGACCCAAAGTATTTAATGAAAAATAAAAAAAATGGATTGCTCCAAGGTATTGTATGGATAGAAAAACAAAGCATCGAACTAGCACATGGTATGACAATCAAAGTGTTGCATTGATCTAGTGCATTTTATGAAAGAAAGCATTGCATTGAAAGGAATGAAATCCATTGATCTAGAGCATTGTAATGGAAAATATTAAAATCAAAGTATTGATTCTAAGATAGCACATACTGAATTGATTTCTCGTTGTAATTTTTATATCTTACAATCTTGATATATTTCATGGTTAATGGTATCATAATTTATATCTATTTATTACCTTACATACTGGGCGTTATAGCTCGTGAGGGAATTGCATCCCCTGTATTGAATCTTGCAGGTGTTTGATCTGTAAAGGTATGCTAGCTAGTGGCATGTGCTGCGGCTGATACTCGTTATGGATGCAATTTGCACATGGATGATGATCCTTAGTTTAGATGTCTCTTCTAGTCAATGTCTATTGATTTGTCATATTTGATTGATTGCGTTTAGTTATGATTTAGTTTGGGAGTCATTGAGTATTTATTGTTGACTTAAGATTTCTGCGTATTATTATAGAGTTTTTAGTTTTATATTATTTTGCATATTGTTGACTGATTAATAGTCAAATATTTAGTTAGAGAATAGCATAGATGTCGTAGAGTCTCCAGAAGGACATTATCCTACGTAGTAGGATGTGCTTCTGAGGCATTATAATGAGAATCCAAGAGAAGTATAGTCAATCATAAATTATAATTTGTTATAGAATTTATCATAGATTATAGTTTATTCCAAACTAAAATGTGTAATGTAACATCTTTATCACAAGAATGTTGTGTGTTATGGATATCGAACGAATATCACTTAGAAAAAAGTGGATAAATCCATCCTTAACTAAGCTATATTCTCAAGTAGAAATTGGGTTAATTTAAAGTTAGATATTTATAAACATAATACCTTGAGTCGTCCTATAGGAACAACTAGCATGGATCCCTTAGACCTTTCGAACTCCTTGACAAATGGATGGTGCAAGCTGCCCCATATGGGGCACACATGATGGGGATTCACCCCTTGAAATTATTACAGAAGGGAATTTCTCCCTCTAGAATGTTTATGAGGTTGCATCTATTCTCTTATTTATATCCTTTTGAATATTAGACTCCTACATTAATTGAGAAACTTCAAATTCCAAAGATAAGCAAAATCCTAGCCAAACAAAAAAAATATAATCCTGATAAAAAAAGGAAAATAGAGCATCAACCAAACTACAAATATTACACCAAATTTAAACTATAATAGGATTTCTAGTCAAACTCTAACAAAATCTCCGGTCACTTGAAATTCTTTTACGATGCATAAAATACTATATTATGCCAAAAATTTCAGATAAACATGACTTCGATTGTCTGCCTATCTGAAGACTTAGATGTGCGTGGTCTGCCATGTCCACATATGAATTTGGATGAACAAAACATGTCTATTATTGTCAAAATTTGGATGAATGTGACCGATTTGGCCTACTCATCTATATATGCATATGGATGTGGTCCATTTGGCTTCGTATAAAGTCGGATTGTTGTGACCTGCCTATCCCATTCCCAAATGCAAATCATATGCTACCCACCTACTATAGATTCATTTGGCATGATGCGCCTTGATAATTGATGCATGATGATTTAGTCATATTTTTCATAATATATTTGGTTAAAAAATCACTTCATTTTAATTTTCAGAGTTAGAGTCTATATAATGTGGTTCATTTTTATGTCTAGCCATTTAGGAGAGCAATGGAGGAAGACAACAATGAATTGGAGTGAATTCGAAGGTCGAATCGATTGAAAACTGAATTTCACAGTCATGATAGAGTTTCACTCCCATGAGCGCATATAGGTTGAATTGACAAATTATCACGACCCATGAATACTTTTTCACGACCATGACACCCACGATGAGATGGAGGTGTGAATTGCAAATCACACCTATGCTGAACATCAGGACTCATAAAGGCATTTTCATGGTCGTGAGCACACCTAAGCCATTATGCCACGACCCATGAAGGCATTTTCACAATCGTGAGCGAATGAGGTGATAATGGATGATATAGACCCAATCATGGGTCGTGAAATTCATTTCATGGGCTGTGAAATCCGGACGACATTAAGTCAACTTTCAGTCATGACCATGATAGCCCTGTCATGAGGCATGAAATGTTGATCGGCAAAGAAGTTAGATGAATTGAAACTGGTCTCATCTTATCATTTGAGAATTTAGACTTGGGGTTAAGTGAAAATCTAATAAAAATATGGAAAAATGAAGTTTGACATCTTGGAACTCTCACATGACATGATACCTTTTGAAAATCCATAAATAAGACTGCAAGGCCTTATTTGTAGGCTGCAAGACTAGGAGAGCCTTAATGACGGTGAAGAAGAAGAAGTTCTATTGCACAAATTTTGAGGAGATGATTGTCGAGTTGTTATAATTATTATTTATTTTTCATTATAATCATACTTTGTAATTCGGATGATGAACTCCCCATGTAACTTTTATTTTAATTTTGAAATGGAAAACATGTGGAACCCTTGTGTAAATTGAATTTAGTTCTCCAAATATTCTATGTGTATGAATGTTGTTCTTAATGATTTCTCATGATTCTTTGAGAATTTGGTTCTTGCTAACATCTTGGAGAGGAATACTTTAAGAAATACATCCTAATGCATCTTAATTTCTAGTAGATTAGATTAGCATCTTGGAGAGGAATGGTCGTCCATCGAAAGTTGAGGTAGTCGATTCATCCTAGAAAGAAAATCAGATTTTTGGTAGATCCTAATCTAGATAGGAGTTTGAGTAGGATTAAACATGATTGATCTTGTGGTAAAACATTGTTTCTCCTTATCCTATCTTATCTCATCTTGGTCCGATGATTGTTGCCATAACAATTCTTATTTTATATATTATCTTATCTTATCTTTTTTGAAAAAAAATCATTTTTATCCAAAATCAATGTCATGTGCTATTAGTTTGTGATGTTGAATCTAGGATCCCGAGAATGTTTTGAATGATCACAAATTTGTAGGTGAACTCAGCCTGTACTGATGAACTTGTTTGAGCTGATTTCTCTAACAGGATATATTCAAGTTCAGTACAACGGTCGACCTGAGCTAAAGGAATGGACGGCCACTACACACGTAATATATATCATGAAGAACCATATGTGTGCAGTGGGCGTCCTAAGAATATAAGAGGTCGACCAGTATTAGAGCAGAAGAGCATATGATGTGCAGCAACAGAGCATAGACGGTCGATCAAAGAAGAAGAGAGACCGACCGATAACAGGGGAGTGT
>LTAE01007555.1:9629-22521 GCA_001647135.1 Pontederia paniculata
TATATATATATATATATATATATATATATAAATCCAACAGAAATTTTTTTCATAAAGTTTTTTTATTCAAAGCTTAATTTATATAAATGTTCTTTTCAGTAGCAAGAGGCCCATGCTGTCATAAAGTAACGTTCTTTCTCCTGACGTACATTTGTGGATGCTGCCATAATAATAATAATAATGATTATTATTATTATTATTATTATTATTATTATTATTATTATTATTATTATTATTATTATTGAAAACAAATGTTTGTAATTACTAATCAGTTCATTCAATAGTTCATATTGTCGTGGCCATGCGGAGATCCTCGACCTTTTCTATTTCATATAAAAAAATTTCGAGACAATATATATTAATCAGAAGCAATTTCAAAAAAGAAAAAAGAATATGAGGCAACTGAAAGTATCAACTGCCCTTTTTTTCTCTCAACTCTCGCTCGCCTGTACTTAGAATCTGTTTGAAAATTTATAATCTTTTTATATTTTATAAATATATTTTAAAAAGTATTTTACTCAGTTTTTTCGATGTAAAAAATCAAAGTTATTAGTTTTTAATACTTTGGAACTGTTAAAGAAATAAAAAAATTATTGAGATAAGTCGTTTTTTATTTAATATATTGCATTTTGATCTGATAAAAGATATTTTTTTTTGTAAAATCATTCATCGATAAAGATGTAATAATTAAATAATCTCCAAATTTATGGCGTTACCCGGTGGAGTTCGAGAGAGTTTATATAAGAAGGGCAGAAACAAGTCCCAGACGCCACCCATTCTGAGTGATCATTCTCCTCCCTGCAGATCTTTTCAGTCGGAAGTCCGCCGTGCATCGGCCGAAGACGGCGGCGAGAGGATGGCGTCGAAGGAGGAGGAGTTGGTCTCCAGGCTCAAAGTGAAAACCGAAAAGCAGTGGGATCCCGAGGATATCAAAGGAGGAGGAGGAGGAGGAGGAGGAGGAGGAGGAGGAGAAGAAGAAGATGATGAAGAAGAAGAAGAACCAGTGAGTCCGGCGGCACGTGATATGTCTCAGCATGATACAGACAAGGAAAATACAGAAGAAGAGGAGTCAGAAGGAGAAATAGAAGCAGAAATGGAAGCAGAAGGCAAAACTAAAGCAGAAGGCAAAATATAAGCAGAAGGCGAAACTGAAGCAGGAGGCGAGACAGAAGTAATAAGCACAGAAGAAGAAAACCCGGAAGCAGAAAGCAGAGAGGGAGAACCAGAAACAGAAACAACATCCGAAGCAGAAAGCAGAGAGGGAGAACCAGAAATAGAAACAACAGACAGAGAAGAAGAGAACTCAGAAGTAAAAGTCAGAAGACAACGAAGAAAACCGAAATATCTGGATGACTTTGAGATGTAAGAAGAGAAGAAGTAGAGGAAGAAGAGGTCGTGTAAAAAATATCATGAAAAGCTAAAAAAATGTCATGTAAAAGCGGCGGCTTATAAATAAAGAAGGAAATGTAAAGAAGACTTATCTTTGGAAAAAATCCCTTAATAGAATCTTGGAGCCTCGCGGAGCTCGAATCCGGCGTTCCCTCTTCTTAACTACGTCCATTTCTTTGTCTTGAGCTTTTCCTGTGCAGATCTCCGGCGTCCATTCTTCCAGCATCTCCAGAGCCTTCAGCATCCACGCGGCCGGCGACATCGACGAGACCAAACCCTAAACCTGCACACAACAACAGAAGAAGTGAGGCGGTGGAGAGAGAAAAATACAACGGTCGCTTATATATTTTAGGCGACGGAGAGTTCGAAGTTAATATCTCGACGCGTGCGCCGGAATTGGGCCGCGGCAGTGTGGGCTTGAATAGTAAAAGGTTACAGTAACTTTTACTCAATTGTGCACGAATTATTAGTAAATGCAAAGATAAGCTTCAAGGCTTATCATCTTGGTGCTTTCATGAGAGCCTGTGGAAGCGATAAGAGAAAGAGGCGCGTTAAGCTTTCAAGACGATGGCCATGGCGGAGGGCACCCGATGGGCACGCATGGAAGAAGCTGTTAGCAAATTGCAGGCGATGTTGGAGCAACAGTCAATGGTGTTTGCGGAAGGCATGAATAATCTGAAAAGCAAATATGACACATTAGAAAAGAAGGTATGCAATTTGGAACAAGGACATAGTTCACATCATCAATCTGAACAATCTACTTCTAGAAGTCGGGATCTTCTCAAGCGACGGCCAATTCTGGGTTTCTGAGGAATGTAAAATTGGAATTACCCAAGTTTTGTGGAGATGATCCGCTCGGATGGATTTTTAAGGCCGAGCAGTTCTTGGATTTTTATGAAATAGCAAAAGAAAATAGGATTACATTGGTGTCATTTGCTTTTGAAGGGGCCGCGCTGCAATGGTATCAATGGATGTTCCGGAACAAACAACTCAGTTCATGGACTCAATTTGTGAAAGCAATGGAGATCAGATTTGGTCCATCGGAGTTCGAGGATTTCCAGGGGGCGTTATCAAAACTTATGTAGACCGAAACTGTTCTTGATTATCAATCATAGTTTGAAAGACTATCCAATCGAGTTATGGGAATTCCAGAATCTTTCTTATTATCGTGTTTTATTTTTGGATTGAAACCGATAATCAGAAGAGAAGTGCAGTCATTCAGGCCAACAAATCTTATGCAGGCGATTGGTTTAGCAAAGTTGCAGGAAGAAAAACTATTGGAATCAGGTGAAATAAGGGTTCAATCAACTAGAAATATGAACTACCCGAGTACCATTTTGTCTAAGCCAGTAGTAACTAATTCCCAGGGACCTTCTACATCAACTAATCCAAATTCATCAACAACTTCAACTTCAACAATTGTGAACAAATCTCCCAATGTCAATGCCAATTCAATGGGTCTACCACTAAAAAGGTTAACAACTACGGAAATGATGGAAAGAAGGGAAAAATGTTTGTGCTATAATTGTGATGAAAAATTTCACCGTGGGCACAAGTGTCGACCACAGTTCTTAATTCTGACTAGTGAAGATTCTAATCAGATTGAGACAGATGAGGAACAGGAGGAGAATTCATTGGAAATTAGTTTACATGCATTATCTGGAATAGTTATGCCGCAAACTCTGAGATTAAATGGTACTATTGGAAAACAGATGGTGACTATTTTAGTAGACAATGGATCGACACATAATTTTCTACAAGGAAAGGCTGTTAAGAAGCTGGGAATACTTATTAATCCATCTGCTTATTTCAATGTGATGATCGGAAATGGGGAAAAACTTAAGTGTGAAGGGCTTTGTTCTCAAGTACAATTCTCAATCCAAGAGAAAACTTTTGTAGATGATTTCTATGTGTTGCCCATTGAAGGAGCAGATTTGGTGTTAGGGGTTCAATGGTTGCAAAAGTTGGGGCCCATTGCAATGGATTACAAAGAACTGACGATGAGTTTTCAGTGGCAAGGAAGATTGATGCATTTGTATGGTGATAAGAGAACAATTCCACATTCAGTAACTCATAATCAGTTACGAAGATGCATACAGAGGAATGAGATTATGATGTGTTTCCAACTTAAAGTGCTTTCAGATCCTCAAGTAGACAAAGAGGAGTTGACAGAAGAAGGAATTACGTAAATTCTTAACAATTTTGATTCAATTTTCAATACACCTGCTACTCTTCCCCCATACAGAGAAGTGCAACATCGTATACATTTGATTGATAACAATAAGCCTGTGAATGTAAGGTCATNGAGGAGAATTCATTGGAAATTAGTTTACATGCATTATCTGGAATAGTTATGCCGCAAACTCTGAGATTAAATGGTACTATTGGAAAACAGATGGTGACTATTTTAGTAGACAATGGATCGACACATAATTTTCTACAAGGAAAGGCTGTTAAGAAGCTGGGAATACTTATTAATCCATCTGCTTATTTCAATGTGATGATCGGAAATGGGGAAAAACTTAAGTGTGAAGGGCTTTGTTCTCAAGTACAATTCTCAATCCAAGAGAAAACTTTTGTAGATGATTTCTATGTGTTGCCCATTGAAGGAGCAGATTTGGTGTTAGGGGTTCAATGGTTGCAAAAGTTGGGGCCCATTGCAATGGATTACAAAGAACTGACGATGAGTTTTCAGTGGCAAGGAAGATTGATGCATTTGTATGGTGATAAGAGAACAATTCCACATTCAGTAACTCATAATCAGTTACGAAGATGCATACAGAGGAATGAGATTATGATGTGTTTCCAACTTAAAGTGCTTTCAGATCCTCAAGTAGACAAAGAGGAGTTGACAGAAGAAGGAATTACGTAAATTCTTAACAATTTTGATTCAATTTTCAATACACCTGCTACTCTTCCCCCATACAGAGAAGTGCAACATCGTATACATTTGATTGATAACAATAAGCCTGTGAATGTAAGGTCATAAAAATATCCTTATTTTCAGAAAAATGAGATTGAGAAATTGGTACGAGAGATGCTAGAGCAAGGAATTATACAGTACAGTTCCAGTGATTTTTCCTCTCCAGTTCTACTGGTTAAAAAGAAGGACGGAACATGGCGTTTTTGTGTGGACTATCGAGCACTCAATAGTAACATAGTTAAAGACAAATTTCCAATTCCTACCATTGATGAACTATTGGATGAGTTGTGTGGGGCAACGTATTTTTCAAAACTAGACTTGCGGGCAGGATATCATCAGATAAGGATGCATCCTGAGGATGTAAACAAAAGAGCTTTCAGGACTCATGAAGGGCACTATGAGTTTCTAGTAATGTCGTTTGGTCTTACTAATGCACCACCTACCTTTCAGGCTATCATGAACAGACTATTTGCCAACTATTTGTGGAAATTCATTATTGTTTTCTTTGATGATATTCTGGTTTACAGTAAAGACTTGGAATCTCATCGGCAACATCTTACTACAGCTCTACAATGTTTAAAGGACAACTCATTCAATGTGAAGAAGAGTAAATGTTGTTTTGCTCAGGCCCGAATTGAGTATTTGGGTCACATAGTTTCCCGAGAGGGAGTTGAGCCTGATAAAGGAAAGATTACTGCGGTCTAAGAATGGCCAACCCCAGTTAATCTTAAACAATTAAGAGGATTCCTGGGTTTGGCAGGGTATTATAGAAGATTTGTTAAGGGATATGCTAATATTGCGAGTCCTTTAACAGATCTTCTAAAGCGTGATGCTTTTAAATGGACAGAGGAAGCTACAAATGCTTTACAATCTTTGAAGAAGTCTTTGATTACTGCCCCAATCTTACGGTTGCTTGATTTTACTAAGGGATTTGTGATTGAAATAGATGCTTCAGGTTCTGGAGTGGGAGCAGTCTTATTACAGGAGGGACATCCTATTTGTTATTATAGCAAAAAGTTATCTGCCAGTATGCAGAAAGCTTCGATTTATGTCAGGGAAATGTTTGCAATTGTTGAAGCAGTCAGAAAGTGGAGGCAATACTTGTTAGGTCAGCACTTTATTATCAGAACTGACCATCGAAGTCTTAAGGAAATTCTAACTCAGGTTATTCAAACACCTGAACAGCAACAATATGTCGCCAAGCTATTGGGTTATGACTTCTCTATTGTCTACAAGCCGGGTGCAGAAAATAGAATTGCAGATGCATTGTCTAGACAGTATATTAATGAAGCCACTTTTTGTGGTATTACAATGTCTGTCTTTCATTTAGTTGAGGATATTATCCATGAATATCAGTCGGATGTTCGACTGAGACAGATAATACGATGTAAAGAAGAGGATGGAGAGCAATTCCCAGAATTCAGTGTCAGAAATGGTCTGTTATACAAAGGAACCAGGCTATTTTTACTACCTACTTCTTCTCTAATTCCTAGTTTATTGAAGGAATTTCATGAGACACCCATCGGAGGTCATTTGGAAATTCTAAAAACCTACAAGCGCATCAGCGCTGAATTTATTTGGGAGGGAATGAAGAAGGCAGTTGAAGCGTATGTGCGACATTGTCAGGTACGTCAGCAAGTTAAACATTCGACTGCATCAGTATCTGGTTTATTACAACCATTATCGATTCCTGATCGTATTTGGGAAGACATTTCTATGGACTTTGTAACTTCACTTCCTAATTCTGGGGGACTTACAGTTGTTTTTGTGGTGGTTGATCGTCTTACCAAGTATTGTCATTTTGGAGCTCTACCTACCAATTACACTGCTCTTAAGGTAGCCAGACTCTTTGTTGGACATGGTGATTAAATTACATGGTTTTCCAAGGAGTATCGTGTTTGATCACGATACTATATTCCTAAGTTCCTTTTGGAAGGAATTATTTCGCCTCAGTGGGACTACGTTATGCATGAGTTCAGCCTACCACCCACAGACTGATAGTCAAACTGAGGTAGTCAACAGATGCATGCAACAATATCTTAGATGTTTTGTGATGGGTAGACCGACTAATTGGGTTAAATATCTGTCCTGGGCTGAATTCTCTTTTAACACTTCCTATCATACTAGTTCGAAATTTACTCCATTTGAACTTGTATATGGACGACGACCCCCAACTATTCCCTCCTACATCAGAGACCAGACCAAAGTAGAGGCTGTTGATTTTGGGTTATTAGACAGAGATGAAGTTCTGCGACTGTTAAAAGCCAATCTTTTTCAGGCACAACAGCGTATGAAAGCTATAGCTGACAACCACCGACAGGATAAGGAGTTTGCAGTTGGAGATTTGGTTTTTGCAAAACTTCAACCTTACAAACAGACCTCGTTATCACATCGGGGTTCTCATAAGCTATCTCCTAAATTCTATGGTCCATTTCCGATTTCTAAACGGATAGGACCTGTCGCTTATGAGTTAATTCTACCTCCTACTTCTAAAATTCATCCTGTGTTTCATGTTTCTAAGCTGAAGAAAGCTCATGGAATGAGCGATGCTCCAGTAAATTTGCCTGAGTTGTCTACGGAAAAAGGTCCTATTGTTTCTCCTATGGTTATTGTGGCAACCCGTACTATTAAACGTCAGGGTTGTTTTGTTCCACAAGTTTTGGTCCAGTGGCCGGGGAAAGACCCTGCAGACACAACTTGGGAGGATTTGAGAAGTTTTAAGGTTGCGTATCCCAATTTTAACATCGAGGACGATGTTGTGTTTCATACAAGGGGGGAAAATGATATGTCTCAGCATGATACAGACAAGGAAAATACAGAAGAAGAGGAGTCAGAAGGAGAAATAGAAGCAGAAATGGAAGCAGAAGGCAAAACTAAAGCAGAAGGCAAAATATAAGCAGAAGGCGAAACTGAAGCAGGAGGCGAGACAGAAGTAATAAGCACAGAAGAAGAAAACCCGGAAGCAGAAAGCAGAGAGGGAGAACCAGAAACAGAAACAACATCCGAAGCAGAAAGCAGAGAGGGAGAACCAGAAATAGAAACAACAGACAGAGAAGAAGAGAACTCAGAAGTAAAAGTCAGAAGACAACGAAGAAAACCGAAATATCTGGATGACTTTGAGATGTAAGAAGAGAAGAAGTAGAGGAAGAAGAGGTCGTGTAAAAAATATCATGAAAAGCTAAAATAATGTCATGTAAAAGTGGCGGCTTATAAATAAAGAAGGAAATGTAAAGAAGACTTATCTTTGGAAAAAATCCCTTAATAGAATCTTGGAGCCTCGCGGAGCTCGAATCCGGCGTTCCCTCTTCTTAACTACGTCCATTTCTTTGTCTTGAGCTCTTCCTGTGCAGATCTCCGGCGTCCATTCTTCCAGCATCTCCAGAGCCTTCAGCATCCACGCGGCCGGCGACATCGACGAGACCAAACCCTAAACCTGCACACAACAACAGAAGAAGTGAGGCGGTGGAGAGAGAAAAATATAGCAGTCACTTATATATTTTAGGCGACGGAGAGTTCGAAGTTAATATCTCGACGCGCGCGCCGGAATTGGGCCGCGGCAGTGTGGGCTTGAACAGTAAAAGGTTACAGTAACTTTTAATTGTGCACGAATTATTCGTAAATGCAAAGATAAGCTTTAAGGCTTATCAGCGCGGCTGTTCCATGAGCCAGGCTTCAACTGCCACATCCTCTATGCCATCGGGATTAGGACGCCCATCGACATCGATGTGCTCAAGTCCGACCTCCAGCCGACGCTCCTCCGACATCCCCGCTTCTCCAGCATTCCGGTAAGCAACTAGCAAGTAAACCTACCCGAGGTCAATAATTAACAGAATATAATAATAAAACTAAAAATCGAGATAATTCGGCTTATATGTTACATCATGCAAGATCTCAATATTTTTTTAGTTGTTAATTATTTTGGGTAGCTGGAAAATATATACGTGATTAATAATACGGGGGTGAAGTATTGAAAATCTTAAAAAATCTTGGGTTCCCGATTTTAAAGAAATTACTACTTCTAGATGGGTTTCAGATAATTAAATATGAATTGATATCATAAGCACTTTGACTATGAAAGAAACGAAAAAAAGCAATCCATAGAAATTGATTTCTCAAAATAAATCGGATTGTAAAATTCAGATCGAATCGGCCGGTCCGATCGATTCGATCGGATCCGAGCTCTAATCTGATTCATAGTTCAAAGAAAATTTATTTAACTTATTAACTCACTTTGGACCGATCAAACTCGAGCAAAATTCAGAAACTGGCCAAACCCAAGTTGAATCGATCGGGTTTCTAAATTAAAAAATTTAACTCATAAATATGTCGATGATGAGAATTAAAACCCTTATCCAATGAAACCAGTCAAATGTGTTTATAGCAACCAATCAAATGTGCAAACTTATAATTTGTTTTACTATTTATTTAGTTTTTAATTTTATGTCTAAATGATAATCTTTTAAAGTTATTATTGATTGATAATAAATTTAAAATATTCTTATCCTTCTAATTGACAAAAGAAAAAAAAACTATTATTGCGAGTTTATTAAATTATTATATATTTGTAAAAAACTTTTTTTATTTAATTGGTGAAAGTTATTCAATATTTTATAATTAAAAAATTGTATTGAGCTAATATATATTTTGTTTAATGTGTGATGTTAATGTATTTTATAAATATTTTATCAATTTGTGTTTATATATATATATATATATATATATTATCTTTTAATCTTCTTTCGAGGTTAGCATAAAATATATATTTATATTAATTATTATTATCCGATTCAATCATCTTGTCTAATCGGTTCCACCGTTCTGATCTTGTCCGCATATTTTTTAGGGTCGTTCGCCGCTCCGAGTTTTATGGGCTTGACTTGAAGAGCGGACTTATAATATTCATAAATCTTCTCAAATTTAAAAAATCTTTAATTTTTTTGCCTCACGTTTTTAGTACTTTTTTTATATTTATGATAGTGTTAAGAAATATTTTATTGTATAACTTGACATTAAGTACATATTATATATTTTAATAATACTATTTATGACTTGTACAATTTTCTTTTGTAATATTTATTTAGTTCATCTTAATTAAACAATTTTATATATCTTAAAAATATTTAAAATGATATATATAAATTAACTTTAATTATTTAGATCTCCATCAAATTCTTTGGCCGATGCTTTTATTTAAAAATTGTCTAGATTTTTCTTTGAATTTTTTAAAAAAATATCTGTTTTTGACGGATCAAGTCAATTTGTTAGATTTCCAGCAAATATCTGTATTTGTTAGATACGTTTTAAAAAAATATCTGTTCTTTTTAGATATTTGGACATGTCTTAAACAATTAAATTAGCTAGTATATTAAATTATGATGTGATGATATGCTATTTGGGTAGTTATATTAAAAGGTTGAATTTTAGAGGTAATTTTCGTAGTTATTAATAATTTTCTTTTTTTTTGAAATATTTATTGCAATGAATTATATATTTTTTTATTTAAAACACATTGTATTAAACTAAGATCCGAATCCAAAAAATAGTAATTTCTTCTTGGAAAAATTTTGGGTGATCTTAATATGCTTAAAAATCTCACTCAAAACTTATAAATTATTTTTTAAGTAGAAAAATCATTCAGCTTGAACCACGTCAGCTCTGCCTAAAATTTTAAATATTATAATTAATAAAGAAAAAAAATTGTTCGACCCGCACAATAATGTTTTAGAGGTTCGGTACATCGTATGGTTTTCCATAAATTTAGGATCGTCCTAAAAAAGGATACATACATTGATTACATTCCCTAAAAAGATCTCAGGTCCATTAAACTTCCCCCCAATTCTTCCACTGGAATTTAAAGAATCCACGTCGCACTAGTTATTATATTGGCCGGTCACAGGTGTCGCCATCATCAAATTTCACTGAATCTCATGTCGAAGATGTGGATCAAGTACATTAATTGTAGTTATTGGCCGTTCACATCAAACACTCAGTTAACAATTAAAATGATTAAGATTATATTTGATATATTTTAGCGATTAATAATGACTAATAATTAATAAATAGAAATTAATAATTAGTGATAATGAATTAATTATTAAATTTAAAAGAAGTATTTGATAAATATAATGTTTGAATTAATTAATAAATATAAAATAGCTAAAAAGAGCACAAATAATTACTTAATAAATTATATTAATATATGTGTTATAAATTTAATAACATAATTTTGTTTTAACTAGTTTAATATTAATAAATAATAATAATAAATAGCTGATCATAATAAAATAATAATAAATAATAAAATGATCATGTAATATAAAATAATAAGTGTATAACATAAATAATAATTAATATTAAAATATTTTGAGGATTTATATGAAAGTTTTAATATGCTTTAAAATATACGAATTTTAGGAGAAAAAAAAAAGATAACGTAAAGATAAAGATGCGGACTTTTAAACTCAATATTCAATATAGCACGCTCAACTAACAATTAGATCCGTGATTCTTATGCAACTTAAAAATGTGTTTAAATAATTAATTTTATTTAACCAGACATTATTTTTCGTTTTAGATGTTTTGACATGTAAGATCCATTTACTATCTGTACATTATACGAACCTTTTAGTTCACTTACGGAATAAATAATTAGCGTATGATTATTATCAAACTGATTTCAAAATTTTGGCGAATTTTTTTTTTTAAAAGTGATAAATGTGCATATGGAACTGTTTTTTTAGTTAAGCATATTATGAAATAGTGGCCAACTACAAAAATAATTGTTCCTATACCGCAATGCGAAATATTTCCTTTAGGCCTTGATTGGATTGAGGTGTTAGGGGGAATAAAGTGGAAGATGAGTGGAAGGTCTTAGTTAAATCGTATTTGGGTAAAAAATTTTAAAAGTCATATGGTATTTGGAGGGATGAGTCACACCTCCAAACACCAAATATTTTATTTCATCAAATTGGTGGAATTAGAGGGAATGAAATTTTTAGATAAAACTACTCCTTTAAATAACTTTCTAAAATTATATCATAGTTCATTTAAAATGATATGCTTCCTTATATTATTTTGATTTATGATAGAAAAATATTTGACTTGAGTTTATTTATTGGTTTAACTTTTTTTCTATCTTATTTTATAATTATTTAATACTTACATTTGTTTATCTTTTATTCATTCACATTTATTTTTTCTCGGGCTAATTTTTTCTCATAATATTTTAAATCTATTGAATGTCATCATAATATTTTTTTTCTGAAATTAGTTATTTTTTATTAAATTTGAGATAAAAAAAATATTGTGAAATAAATAAAATACATTGAGAGGAAAATAATATTAAAGATAAGAGAAAAATATATAAGAGATATAAATAATGATAAATATATAAATATTATAATAAATTAAATAAATATATAATAATATTTATATTTATTAAGAGTCATAATTAGTAATATATAATAAAATGTATAAATGACTTTTATTTAAATTATTCAAACATGTCATGATTTAGTTTAACCCATCCACCACCATAAAATTTTATTCAAATATGAGTTTAATAATAATTCATCACACTTCACCACACTCCACCACCCCGCCCCCTACCATCTCACATCATCCCTCCATTAGTTAATTCTCAAACAAAGCTTAAAAAAGATATTTCTTCGGCGAGAAAGGAAAGAAGTGGCAAGGTGGGTGAGGACGAAGACGACCATGGACGACCACATTGTGATTCCCGGCCTCGACCCTGCCGTCATCTCCGTCTCCCCCGATCGCCTGGTAGAGGACTACGCCTACTCCCTCAGCTGCACGCCCATGGATTTCTCCCACCCCCTCTGGGAGCTCCACATCCTCAACTTTCCCTCATCCGACGCCGCCGCCGTCCTCCTCTTCCGCATCCACCACTCCCTCGGCGACGACATCTCCCTCACCTCCCTCCTCCTCGCCTGCACCCATAAGACCTCCGACCCGACTTCCCTCCCGGCCTTTCCCATGTCACGTCGGCCGGCCGCCTCCCGCCGCAAGCCGGGACCTCTCACGTTCCTCCTGTGGCTCTGGTCGCTTCTTGTCCTCCTTTGGCACACGATGGTCGACGTCTTGCTCTTCGTGGCCACCTCCGCATTCCTGAAGGACACTTCCACGCCGCTCAAAGGGACAACGGACGTCGCGCTGCGCCCCAAGAGGTTCGTGCATCGTATCGTCAGCCTCGACGACATCAAGGACATTAAGGACATCAAGGAAGCCGTCAGTTGTGTGAGTTCTTACAGTTCACCGGCATCATGTAATTAAGCAACGTTGCACGTATAAGTTTTTAGCTGATATTTATCGGTCTTAATTCACTGAATGCAGACCGTAAACGATGTGCTGATAGGTGTCACATCTGCGGCCCTCACTCGTTACATTGATAGGATATATAGTAAGTTATCCAGATCTCTTGCACCCTACATATAAGTTATATAGAGATCTTGCATTCAGCTAGGCATTGATCTCCTCGTAAAAACTTATAGAAAGATCAATTAACATATATTTTTCTTTCCAAACTTTAGGTGAGAATACTAGTGATGATAATAACAAGAA
>LTAE01007556.1:0-11341 GCA_001647135.1 Pontederia paniculata
GGTTCTGTGATGCGGAGCGGTCGACTGCTTTGACGGACCGGTCGACCGCTGTATCGACCTGACGAGTCTTTTGAAGTACTTTTCATAGCGGTCGACCGCTGACCTGGAGCGGTCGACCGCTCTGTCTGAGAGGCCCGTTTTCTTCATTTTTGAACCTGTGAGCTGCACAACTTAATACACAATTAAATACCTTTAATCACATACTTTTGCTATCATCAAAACACATGGGGTGGAACCTTTGAACCAACAATAGGTAGTGTCTCTAGATCTTCAGGCCGAAAACTACTACTGCCAACTCTAGATCGTGTGTAGGGTAGTTTACTTCATACTTCTTGAGTTGCCTAGAAGTATATGCCACAACCTTTCCATGCTGCATGAGTACACAACCAAGACCTATGTCACAAGCATCATTGTACACCACATACCCACCACTCCCAAATGGGATGGTTAGTACTGGTGGAGTCGTCAATCGGGTCTTCAGCTCTTCGAAGCTCTGCTCGCACTTCGGGGACAAGAAAAGCTTTATCCCTTCTTCGTCAAGTTTGTCAAAGGCGATACAATCTTGGAGAAGTCTAATAATTCGCCTGTAGTATTCTGCCAGTCCCAAGAAGCTACAAACCTCCCCAACATTTCTTGGCGGTGACCAATTTGAGACAGCTTCAACTTTTGCCGGGTCCACCGTGATCCCTTGCTTCGACACTATGTGACCAAAGAACATAATCTGGTGTAACCAGAACTTGCATTTAGATAATTTTGAATACAACTGGTGTGGTCACTGTCACTGGTACATTAGAAAGGTACTTCGTAGCATGGAGGTGCCCATAGTGGTAGTAATTTCCATGATGTATTTCATGTCAACTGTAGGTAGGTTCAGGATAGTTGCACAATCATGAGAATGAACGTGTGGCTCTTGAATCAAATAAAACAGAAAAGTACTAAGTCAAGGTATAGGGAGAGTACCTCTAATGACATCCTGGTTGGTTTGAGTTGGCCTCCATATTGTAAGATATGCCACGTACTATTAGGTTGGAATAGCCCCAGGGATTTTGGCCATCCCTCCTGCTATCAAGGCAATCTCTAATGTAGTGCCCGTGCTTCCCACAGTTGATGCTGGCACTTGTCTTCTTGCTGCACTCCCTAGTATGTTGTCGCCTGCTGTGGTTGCATATTTATCCTCCTTGGGGTGCTTGGGGTTGTTGCTGCTGTGGAGGTGCATCTTTACGGACATAGGGCCTACGGCAGTTGTCCCTACGGTTGTCACGTCTCACAGGGTGCTAACTTTTCGTGTCCCACCTCAGTCGATTCTATGTGACCTGATGCACTGGAGTTTTACCTCTAGCGTCCTTGCGACGATCAACTTCATACAAGAAATTCAGATCTAGGAGGGATGGACTTAAAGGCATACCTTATTCATCAATCTAATGTTGACGTCATGTTCTAGAACATTCCTCCTTGTTGTTCATCCATGTTTTCCATCTTTCCCGATGCAGTCTTGATGCATCGTGTTTCTTCTTCAATCCAAAGTGACAAAAGAAGAGTAAAGAGAGACAAGAATTAAGAGAGAGCTTTTAACGATTGAGACAAAAAAATGATGACTTGAGGAGAAAAATAACTTTGTGGCCTATGGATTTATATAAAAGGAGTCTAGGGTTTAAGACATGGTTAAGACAAAATCAAATTTGAACTCCAAAATATAATGCAACTATGACTTTATCTCTTAGGAGCAATACGACCCACGTCAGAGTTGGACACGATCCATGTTCTTCCTTTTTTTTCTTTTTTGACTATGGGAGGTCGGGCACTACATAGTGCCCATATTTTCTATATGATAAAACAACTTATATATATATATATATATATATATATACTAACATCATGTTTTATCAATCGATAACACATATATAATCATACATAAACTAACATTTTTTAAGAACTTTGCACCTCCACAATTCTAAAGAGGATACCTTGTGATTAGAATCATCAATATTTATTACATTGTATAAGGCATAAAATATTTTTTTGCTTTCATTCTATGATGTGATAGTGCAACACCCCTAAAAGTGAACATTGATAAGTGGCTACATATGCATTTGGAGACTCTAGGGAATAATATCCTTGACTTCGGGGTTTACTTTGACTAGTTCACACACACACACACACACACAAATATAGTTTGCAAAAAAACTGTAAAATAAATAAAATAAAACCATAAAATCTATTAATTTATGTCATAGAGTCTGAATATCAAATTATTACAATCTTAAAATATCATATTCAAAAATTGCCACTCAATGATTTTTGGAAATGAAAATCAATGAAGATATTAAATTGTGTGCAACTAGCACAACAATTGAGGGTAAAAGCATCTACCTTAACCTACATATCATAATGCATAGAAATCATATAATATACAATACTCACATGGTCCTATCAAAATTAAGTGACGTATATTACATTCTACGTCTGCTAAAAAGGATTTCACCTCAAAATTAGCTAATGCGTGCTAATTTAGTCATATTTTTCATAGCATTTTTAGTTTATTTCCCTTCATATCTACATTGCAAGAATCATTTTATATACTTATTTGTAGTTATTTATTTTAAAATATAAAACTATCCAATGTTTTGAATTTTATTATCTAAGGGCAAGAGGACAAAGAGACGAAGACACTGGAAAAAATGACACCCAATACGGAATTAAAATGAGCCCATAATTGCGATTTGAAGTTGGTAGTATTAAATATGAGTGTTAGCCACGACCGTGACAAAATGGTAAAGGTCATGGCCAAAGCTAGATCTCAATTCTCTTTGTTTTCATGCCTAGAACTAACGACCAAGGGGGTTTTCCAACATCATGCACGGCTGTGACAAGCCAGTCACGACCCATGACACTGCCCAGAATGAAGTTTCACTTTGGTCACGACCGTGACAATCCAGTCACAGCTCGTGATAGCTCTAGAAGTAATTTTTTTAGCTTCGGTCACGACCGTGACAACTCTAGAATGCATCGTCCATTTTTCTTCGGTCACGATTGTGACAAGCCAGTCATGAGACGTGACAATTCGCGGGATTGAGTTATATTTGCGAATTTGAGTCTATTTTAAGTGATTTTTCAATGATTTTGATCCCAACTTGAACTTGATCTTCTCTCAAACTTCTATTGAGGGGGCATTATTCAAGCCAGGAAGTGCCTACATGCATAGGAAAAGACAAAGTGTTGTAGCAACCTTTCCGAAAGGTGATCACCGAGGTTTTTCTATTCAGAATCTTTTGTGTATCTTCCCTCTTTTATTTTTTGAAGGATGAACTCTCATGTCTGTTGTTAGATTTATATTTTGGAGAATTTCAGTTGTAAAGGGAAAATTGGGGAAACCCTAGCTTTTCATATTAATTTTAGTTTATTCAATCTCTTATGCGTATGCATGTGATTCTTCATGCCTTTCATAAATTCTTTGATGTCACGATCTATTAGCATCCTGGATAGGAATAACTTTTTCATGATATTCTCTAGATTTTATGAATTGATATTTGAATTTTTTTTCATGACATGTCATACCACAAATAGATATCATCCTGAAGAGAAATATAATAGTGCGAGGTCTATGAGATTAGCATCCTGGAGAGGAATAATTCATAATCTAGGGCATCCATCTTTTTTCATCTCAGTTTACCTAGTAGGTTAGATTTTCATATTGGACAAGAGCAGTTAATCCTTTAGGCTTGGGATAGTTGGCTCATCTTGAAGAGGAAGTCATATCTATAGGAAACCTCATCCTCTTAAAAGTTGACAAAACTGAATTTGATTTAATAAAATTTGACTTTTCCTTAATTATTCATCCTGGACCAGTGCTCGTTGACATCAAAGTTTTTTAATTTTATTTTTAATCCAATATTTTATCCTTTTCATCAAAGACCCTTGTTATTTCTTGGTAGATTGTGAAATTAGGTAGATAATAATACAATCCTCATTGGAACGATACTCTACTCACTTTCTCTATTACTTGGTATGACTAGTGCACTTGCTAGCGATTTTATCTGCATAATTAGCACGTATGAAGTTTTTGGCCTCGTTGCCCGGGAATTTTATTCATTGCCTATTCTAATTTCATACTTTGAGATTTCCTTTTTTTTTCCTGTAACTTTCGCTTTTCTTTCAGTATTGTGTAAGCTTTTCAGGAGAAACTTTTTGTACACAACTTGATTACCACGCTCATACCATCAAATCCTCAATGGCAAAGAAGAAAGCAAACTTCAATCAACAAATTGAGGAGAATAAAGAAGTTGTCGAGCAAGATGGAACCCGCAACGAGGCAACATCTACGCAAAGCACCATGTGGAGGTCTCAACAAATTCAAACAAATAGTCTATCTGAGGATCCCTTTGATCACAAATATGATGAGCTCTCTATTGAAGAAAGTCTCTCTACAACGAGATCAAATATCAAATCTAGAGAGACAACTTTCAAATTTTAAGACAATGCAGCAATAATACAGAGGGTGTCGTCACATCATCCTACAATTCAAAGACATATCTTGAAGAGATGGTTGATCAATTCATCACAACAATTGAAAATTGGCTCATGATGCAAGACCAACTCAACCAGAACTTGGAGTCACAACTGTCAATTTGAAGAGCAAAATCGAAAATGATGATATCATTCAAGAATTTGAAAGTCAACTCAGGTTTGATGACTAGAAGCAAAATTACATGCATTAGAGAGTCAAGTTGACCAATTGATTTCTCAAAATGCTAAATCTGAGAAGGACATCAAGGATGACTCTACTATCATCATATGTCCATGCCATTATGCATACAAACAAAATTGGTGACTCAAAAGAACTTTCCGAGAAGGACATGGACGACTCAATGGCGTGTCAAAGAGACAAGTGCATACATCATTGAAGATGGACAAGTCCAAAGGAGGAGCTCATCTTTGAAAGTTCCAACCACTCCTACAATACAACCTCTAGCTCAACCACCTCAAGAGAGTAGCATTCCATCAATAATAGAGACATCATCTATCTCAATGCAATGGCACTGCAAAATGCCTCCTTTGGAGGCATCTTCAACTCCTTTATCCCCACCATTAGATAGGAGGAATGCACAATCAATCTCAAAGACTTTAGCAATGCAATGGAGGCTAAAAAGTTTAACTCAACTTTAGGGGCACTTGAGGTTTTTATATTTGATTGAAAATCAACCAACATCGACACAACTGCAAGCAAAGCCTCCAGATGGGCAGTACTATGCAATCAAAGAATAATGGACCCCTGACTTTGGAAGAATAACGGTCACCACCATCGTGCCAGACACATAAATTTTTGGTTGAGTTTGTTCATTTATTTCGTCTATTTGCATGTGGATAATATCAACTTCTCATAAATCTGAGCACAATAAGGCACAATCGAGCTAACGAATATAGCTTAGCAACATTGGCATAAACCTTCTTTTAGTTAGTTTAGGTGTTTTGGAGTCTTAGTCTTTGAGTTTAGGTCTCTTTAGGAAATTACTAAGTCTAGGAGTCAGCCATTCGAAAATTCCTTAAAAAAATATTTATGAAAAAAAAGTGTTTTCACCTTGAAAAGTTATAATATACTAACGACATGCCCATTAGTCCTCCTACTGTACATAGTATATTTTTTTAGTTATTCAGGCCACGTTGAAGGCAATCAGAGCGGAGCAACTGCGACAGTTAGAGATTATTATGAAGAGCCATGTGCGCTAGGAGAACACCGACAATATGATTAGGCACATGTACAAGTATCCTAGATCTGTGGCCATTATGGATCATTCTTCACCTTGTCGCTATTCTTGATGGATTAGTGAGGTTGTATTTTTCTTTTTCATGCATATTATTCTTTAGTTGTCATCATGTCATCTCTCTCGCTCGAGGCTTAAACGCTGAGGACAATGTCGGCTTAAGCTAGGGGGATTTTGCATTTCACACATTTTGTTTGCATCTGGTGTTTTCTTACATTTCATGCTAAGTCGCATCTTGTCATATTATGCATTTTAGTTAGTGTTTAGTCAAAAAAGTTTTGAAAAAAGAATGTCTGCTACATCTACTAACCCTTGCTTAACCTTCTAACTTTACTTAAGTATGTATTTTGGTGCTGACTTGCATGATATATGAAATTCAAGTGTCATTCTTTCAAATGTAAATCACAAGTATTCATTGAATTCTTGAATCTTTGTGCATAAGGGCTATGAATCCTTAAACTACAATTATTTTTCAGCATTGGTTGTATTTGAGCCTTGATTATTACAGCCTGTTTATTGAATGTTTAAGTATCCTTTGAGCTTATTAAAAAAATGTGAAAAATGCAAAAAAAAAGTGATAAAAGTGAAAAATTCTTGTTGAAAAAATATATTAGGAAAATTCTAAAATAAAAAAAATATAACTGTAAAATAGGAGTTGAAGTAGTACCCAAGTGTTATCCACAACTTGGATGAGCCTAGGCAAGTAAGCTCGAGGGGTGCCTGAACACCTGCTGCCCTAAGGCCGTCTTGTCTCTGAGTCATCAGTGGGAAGCGCACCACATGAAGCACCTCATGTAAATTTTAAAAGCACCTAAGTCTTAACTCAACTGTCTAGTTCGAACCTTTCATTCAGAACCTGGGAATGTTCAGTTAAACATGTAGGGGACTCTTAAATCCTGGTGACCTAAGGCCATATGGTTGGAATCCATCGATGGAAAGCCCACTACATGGACTTCCTTGTGAAACCCTAATCGAAAGTTAGAATTCATAAAAATGAAAATTATATTTATTTTTATTGATTAAAAGTATAAGCTCAATTGATACTTTCGCTAAATGTTGTAGTTTGATAGAATGTCATTTAGTTGTGATAGAATGTCATTTAGTTGTGATAGAATTAATTATTTTTTTTATGAATCAAAAACTCTGTGAAACGGGAGGATGGATGGCTAGTGAGGAGCAGGAGAGAGGTCTGCAAGAAAAGTATTGGTATGAATGTGTTATGAGGGAAGAGTCTTGAGCAATGCTCTAGAATTTTGCTTGAGGACATGGAAGACTTTAAGCTTGGAGGAGTTTGAGGCGTGCTAATTTAGTCATATTTTCATAGCATATTTGGTTCATTTTTCATTCATTTCCAAATCGCATGCATTATTTTATGCACTTATTTGTATTTATTTTTTTAAATATTTAATCATGCCATTTGTTGAATTTTATTGTCTTGAAGGCAAGAGGACGAAGAGACGAAGACGCTAGAAAAAATACACTCAATTCGGAGTTAAAATGAGTCCAAAATCACGATTTGAAGTTGGTAGTAATGAACATGGGTGTTAGTCATGATCGTGACAAAATAGTCATAGCCATGACTAAAGCTAGATCGCGATTATCCCGGTTTTCACGCTTGGAACTCATCTGTCATGGCAAGGGGGCTCTCCAGCCTCAGTCACGGCCATGACAAGGTAGTCTCCCCAGAATGAAGTTTCACTTCGGACACGATCGTGACAATCCAGTCACGACCTGTAACAGTTTCAGACATCATTTTTTACCTTCGGTCATGGCTTTGACATCCATGTCACGGCCTGTGACAACTCCAGAATGCATTTTTTGCTGTTTTTCTTTTGTTAGGTTGTGACAAGCCTGTCACGGGCCGTGACAATTCGCAGGATTATTATATTTTTGAATTTGAGTATGTTTCAAGTGATTTTTCGACAGTTTTGATCCCAACTTGAACATGATCTTATCTCAAATAAAGTTTATCAAGTCAAGAATTTTTCTAACCTATAAATAAACCTCAAAACCTCTATTGAGGGGATGTTCTTCAAGCCAAGAAGTGCCTACACGCAGAGGAGAAGACAAAGTGTTGTAGCAACCTTTCTAAAAGGTGATCACCGAGGTTTTCGTATTCTAAATCTTTTGTTTATCTTCCTTCTTTTATTTTTCAAAGGATGAACTCTCATGTTTGTTGTTAGGTTTATATTTTGGAGAATTTCTATTGTAAAGGAAAAACTAGATCAACCCTAGCTTTTCATATTAATTTTAGTTTATTCAATCTTTTATGCGTATGCATGTAATTCTTAATACCTTTCATAAATTCTTTGATGTCATGATATGTTAGCATCCTAGACCGGAATAACTTATTCATGATTTTCTATGGATTTTATCTTGATCTTTGAATTTTATTTATGACATGTCTTAACACACATAGATAGCATCTGTCCTATAGAGGAATATCATATTGTGAGGTCTGTGAGATTAGCATCCTCAAGAGAAATAATTCATAGTCCAAGGCATCCATCTTTATGCATCTTAGTTTATCTACTAGGTTAGATTATCAGCCTATAGAGGAGCAGTTGATCCTTGTCTTGAGTTAGTTGGCTCATCCTGGAGAGGAAGTCATATTTCTAGAAAACCCTAATCCTCTTAAAAGTTGACAAAATTGAATTTGATTTAATAAAACCTGATTTTTCCTTAGTTATTCATCCTGGACCAATGCTTGTTGACATCAAACTTTTTTAATTTTATTTTTAATCCTATCTTTTATCCATTTTATCAAAAACCCTTGTTATCTTTTAAGAGGATTAGGGTACAGATCTTTTATCCATCCGTCTTCTTTACCTTATATTAAACTCCTTCTATGAGAATAGATATTTCAAACTCGTGATCGGTATACATTTCAAACCCTACTGCAGGCACACGACCCTGCAGCAAACGCGCGTCTGCTGCCGGGCGCATATGACCCTACAACAGATCGTGCGCGACCCAGCAGCAGACACGCGCTTGCTGCAGGGCGCGCGCGACCCTGATGCATGTGTTCCATGTCTTCCTTGGTTTTCCCGTCGATCCTACAATCGATTATTTTTCGGGTCCCCTTTGGATTTTCTTATTAAATTGGTTGATTCCTTTGTGGATCAGGTGAAGTGCGAGAACTTGCGGGGAGACGAGCCAAAAAATAAGATAAGATTAAGATGTTAAACATAACAACTTCTAACCTTGGATCAGATTAAGAAAGGATCATGATACTCTCTATAGTTGGTGATCTACTAGGCATATTTTGTTTATTACCTGCAATATATCACAACCAATTTTGTATTTATAATTTTCTTCAGGAAATGACCAAGTCTTATCTATTGGTTTCCCATTCTCCTCCCACCTGGGCTCTTTAACACAAGGCCAGCATACTACTTTTACAATTAGAAAAGCTTTTTTTTTTTGTTTTCTTGTTCTTTTGAACATTGCAATGAGAAGATATCATTGTTATAAGCCATCAAACAACATGATCCAATAATGCGTCAACGAAGTTGTCCTAACAGCACATCAAAGAATGCCTTTGCTGAATCAAGAAATTAGCCCATAATGATATGAAATCTTTGAACTACCTTGAACACAATAATTGATGGAGGATAGCCATCCAAGGGACATCAAAATCTAGCCAAGGAGAAGCTGCTAACTGCCACATTGTTAAGCTAAATGTCATCTGTAGCCAAACAAAATATGCTATGTAGGTCTTATAGAAACATTGTCTTCCAGTCATAATCTGATACTACACTTCAGGTGAACAACAACAACATGGCACAATGAAAAGCCCCGTAAAACAATAACATTTTTAAATGAAACAATGAGCATCAATCACTCTGAAGCAGTTTATAGTGATTTGCATGAAACTGCTTAATTTATATTTATCCTTGTTTTATTGGTTTATTAGCTTCAGTGTTTCTGTATCTGTTCGCAACCAACAGTTTATAATTTGGCCAAATTTCTTAACTATTCTTTTTCTATAGTGTATCCTAGTCCAAGACATGGCATCCTGATGACTTCCTCTCAATTTTACATGCTGTCATCATGAATTCTGCATCTTATGTGCATTGTATTTATGCTTCAATGGTAGCATGGCAACTTCTCTTCATGGTCCTCCTGGTTCAATAGCATGTACTCTCTATTGACAATGCAAATTGTCAAGTTCATCAAGCTCCCAAGCACCGGACATATAAAGGACTTGGTAATTCTATTAAGTCATTCAGTAACTTCCCTCACTCTGTTATTTCAAGTTTGAATCTACTGTAATTCATATGTTGTTTTTCTTTCTAAAATCAAGGGAATCCTTTTAGCTATTGATAATAACAGATATTACAATTGTTGGGGTAAGATTATTATTCCATTTCATGCTTTCTTCAACTCTGTAAACTTGTTTTCATGTTTCTTTCTGAATGGTACTATATTTCATATGCAATTCGCTGTTATGCAATATGCAATTGTTGAGGGTTTGCTTAAGCTTGGTGAATCAGAACATATATATACACATATACATATATATATACATATACATATACATATACATATACATATACATGTACATATACATATACATTGATGAAGCAAAATCATGTGTCTCAAAATTAAAGGTGGTACCAAGTTTTCTGGACCTGGGGGCACCTAGACAGAAACCATGATATCAACAAGTCTTAAAAATAAACCTAAACACACAACTCCAGCCACAAGTATACGATTATCCTTGTAGTATTTTAGGGTTGAATTCACAGGGAAATAAGAAATTCACGATTCAATAACTCTATTCTACCACGAACTGAAATCAAGAAGAAATATCTTTTGTGTAGAAAATTTAAGTAAACTAAGACTAAAAACTAAAAAGAAGAGTAAACTAATATTTTTGGTATTTTAGATATTTAGATAAACAGAAAGAGAATCAATATAGAGCAAATCGAATCACTCAAATAAAGGAAACATCTGGGACATGGGAATCATTTCGAATCCTACTTGCTAATGAACACGTAAAGCTCAAATAATGTCGACTTGAGACATTAAGGAATCAAGCCCGGACACTCTCGTAGCCAAGGCTTGAACTTAAATCCCTAGAAGTTTATCACATAACTCTCTCGAATGCTATGGACAACCTCTCTCCAATCTCCCTTAGATATTTGTAGAAGCCTCTCGGATCCCCCACAAATACATTACACAAGGGGTCAACCTCTTGGATTTCAAACCCTTTTTAAATGCTTTGTAAAGATAAGAACTATCTATTACTCTACCATGATAAAGAGAATCACCTCTCGGATCCAACCTCCTATAATACACAAAATAACAACTAGCTCTACATTCGAATCCAAATGTGCAAAATATCAATAGTGAGAACTACCAACCAAATGTTCCCAAATAAAATAGATCAAGTCTCTTGGATCCTGACCTTCCACCAAAGAACAAAATAGTAAATAGCTCACACCATCCAATAGCGATATGTTCAAAACATCAGTAGTAGAACTACAAACTGAATGTTCCCAAATAGGTTGAGCCTCTCGGATTCCAACCTCCTTGGATCCAATAGTTGCAATTCATAATATAAAAATCAGCATGTA
>LTAE01007556.1:17766-40286 GCA_001647135.1 Pontederia paniculata
CTTTCTCCCCTCTTAAGTGTCTCCTTTGTATGAGATTGATTTCCTTCTTATACAAGCAGTGAGGGTAGTGAGGAGATAGGGTATGCAACAGAAATCTCTCTTGGTTGGTTGATTGTCGATGTGGTTGTAGCTCCTGTGAAGCCTGCAGAAACGACGTCCAGAGGAGAGAAGTAGCAAGCAAAATATGGAATGAATGAATGAACAAAATCGTATAAATACTCGCTTGCCTGCATGCGCTACGGGTGATGGGGCGCGCTACGGCTGATCCAGATGGCGCTACGGGCAGTTCAGGCGCGCCTACGGTCTACAGAGTTTGCAATACGGTCACTAGAGGCGGCTACGACCTGGAGTTATTGCGCTACAGTTTGTCGCAAGTTCGCTACGATCAGCTTACATGTTTGCTATGGTCTCTTAGAAAATCACTACGGTTGCTCAAAATGTGGCTACGGTCCTATAATGGACCGACAGAGCAGCACTACGGTTGGTGACTTGTTGGCTACGGTCCTCCAAATGTTGGCTACGGTCCCGTAATGGACCGGCAGAGCGGCACTATGGTTGGTCAGTTGTTGGCTACGGTTCTTCATATTTTTGCTACGGTCCGTAATGGACCGACAGAGCGGCACTACGGTTCTTCATATTTTTGCTACGGTCCGTAATGGATGGCTGGAGCTCCCTTCTCCTCATCTCCCTACACACATTTGAAGAAACAACATAGTTTTCAAAACATCATATTTTATTAAAAGATAAAGAAGTTAAGAAACATGGGTTGCCTCCCAAGAAGCGCCTTTGTTTAACGTCGTTGGCTCGACGTGGAGATCATTATTTGTGTGCCAGATCACTAATTTCGATGATCTTTCGCCCTTCCATTTCTTCATGCAATAATAGGGCTTGAGTCTTTGTCCGTTTACCATAAATGATCCAGTGGCATCGGATGTGATCTCCACCGCTCCATTTGTCAAGACGTTTGTGATTTGAAAAGGTCCCGACCACCTAGACTTCAATTTTCCTGGAAAAAGCTTAAGTTTTGAATTGAAAAGTAGAACATATTGACCAACTTCAAATACTTTCCGGGAAATATGCTTGTCATGCCATAGTTTGACTTTCTCCTTATACAACTTATAGTTTTCATAAGAATCCATCCTCAATTCCTCCAACTCACTTAACTGAAGCAATCTTTTTTCTCCCGCACTCTTGAGATCCATGTTCAACTCCTTAATGGCCCAATATGCTCTATGTTCAAGCTCGACGGGTAGATGACATGGTTTTCCATACACAAGGCGATATGGAGACATTGACAAGGGTGTCTTGAATGCGGTACGATACGCCCACAAGGCATCATCTAACTTGCTTGCCCAATCCTTCCTAGACCGCCCCACCATCTTCTCTAACATGCATTTTAACTCTCTATTTGCCAACTCGACTTGCCCATTGGCTTGAGGGTGGTAGGGTGTGGTCACTTTGTGTTTGACACTATACTTGGCAAGAAGAGCATCCAAATATCTATTACAAAAATGTGATCCTCCATCACTAATTATGGCTCTAGGTACTCCAAATCTAGAAAATATGACTTTTTGCAAAAAATTTTGGACAACCTTAGAGTCATTGGTTGGGGAAGCAATGGCCTCAACCCATTTAGATACATAATCTACCGCAACCAATATATATTGGTTGTTATAGGATGAAGGAAAGGGGCCCATAAAATCAATACCCCACACATCAAATAATTCGACCTCTAAAATTGGGTTTTGGGGCATTTCATTCCTCCTCGAAATGTTGCCAACTCTTTGGCACTTATCACATGCATCAACAAAATTTCTAGCATCCTTATGCATACTTGGCCAATAAAATCCACATTGTACAACCTTAGACACGGTCTTGTTCATTGAAAAATGACCCCCACAAGCTAAAGAATGACAATGACTCAACACATCATAGACCTCATCTTCCGGCACACATCTTCTTATCATCCCATCGGCACAAAACCTAAACAAAAGTGGTTCTTCCCAAAAATAATGTTTAGCCTCCCACAAAAGTCGTTTGCGTTGATTATAAGAAAAGTCATCGGGGATGATACCTCTTACCAAGTAATTTACCAAATCGGCGTACCAAGGTAGAGTGGCAATGGCTAGAAGCGTTTCATCCGGAAAATGTTCATTGATGGGGATAGTGGTTTCTTCTCTTGGCCCTTCTAATCGAGAGAGATGATCCGCGACGGTGTTCTCAAGTCCCTTCTTGTCTTGAATGATTACATTGAACTCTTAGAGCAAAAGGACCCATCTAATCAACCTTGGTTTGGCATCTTTCTTGCTCATCATAATAAGAGAACCCTAATAGTTGATGAATCAATACATCACTTTTAATGAAACTGACAATATTATTAATCAACTTGAAAAGGCCAAAATCTCATATAAGGACAATAAGAAGGATCATGATCTAGAAGAGATGACACATAAGGAGGATGATCCTCAACCATCTCAACCTACTGAAACTGTGGATGCTGAGGAAGTTGTCGTAGATGAGGAAAATCCACAAGAAATTGAGATAGAAGTATAATTGCCTCCTACTGAGCATGCAGATTGGAAACAAGTACCCTCACACCCATTAGACAACATTATCGGTGACATAAATGAAGGTGTGAGGACAAGAATATCATTAAATTTTTTTTGTATTTTCCCTGCCTTCTTATCTCAAATGGAACCCAAAGCTGTAGATGATACTTTAGAGGATCCAAATTAGATAGATGCCATGATGAGGAGCTAAACAATTTTGAAAGGAATCAAGTTTGACATTTGGTTAAGAGACCTAAGGACCATCCCATAGTTGGAACCAAATGAGTTTTTAGAAATAAGCTAGATGAGACTGGAGTTATTGTGAGAAATAAGGCTAGACTTGTTGCAAAATGTTACTCTCGAGTTGAAGGGATTGACTTTGATGAGACTATTGCACCAATTGCACGTTTGGAAGCAATTTGAATTCTTTTAGCATTTGCTTGCTTCAAGACTTCAAATTATTCAAATGGATGTCAAATCAGCTTTTTGAAATGGGTATATAAATAAGGAGGCATATATTGAGCAATCTCCAGGTTTTGAAAGCTCAAAACACCCAAATCATGTGTTTAAGCTCTCCAAGGCACTATATGGGTTAAGTTCTTTTCTTCTTGAAAATGATTTCTCAAAAGGAAAAGTGGACACAACTCTATTCTTGAAACACCTTGTGAAAGACATATTAGTTGTGCACGTATATGTGGATGATATCATTTATGGATCCACAAATTCTCAAATGTGTAAAGAATTTGAGACTCTCATGCACAAAGAATTTGAGATGAGATTAGTTGGAGAGCTGGCTTACTTTCTTGGTTTCCAAGTAAAGCAATCCAAGGACGACATTTTCTTAAACCAAGGAAAGTATACAAAGGAGCTACTTAAAAAATTGGGAATAGATGATTGCAAGCCCAACTCCACTCCTATGAGCTCTCTCACTAAACTTTACTGTGATGAAAAGAGCAAAAGTGTAGATAAAACACTATACAAAGGCATGATTGTGGTTCTTTTGTACTTAACTGCCTTTAGGCCATACATGTTTAGTGTGTGCCTATTAGCTAGATTTCAAGCTAACCCTAAGGAATCTCATTTAGTTCCCATCAAAAGAATTTTGAGATACCTTAGAAGCACCCTGAACCTAGGATTATGGTATGATAGGAATTCTCTATTTGATCTACATGCCTACAATGATTCAGACTTTGCTGGATGCAAAGTAGATAGAAAGAGCACTAATGGCATGTGTTGTTTCTTTGGTAGCTCATTAATATCTTGGGCTAGCAAGAAGCAAAATTCAATTGCTCTTTCCACAACTGAAACTGAATATATAGCTGTTGGAAGTTGTTGTGCACAATTGTTATGATGAAACAACAACTTATAGACTATGGCATTTCATTCTTGAAGCTGAACCGGAGCAATGATCTGTCTATGAACAATTTTTTTTAGTGTTTGGTTGACTACCATAGTCTATAAGTTGGGAGGAGACAAGTGTACAACATTCCAGGATTAAGCACATTGATTTAAGATATCATTTCATTCGCGAACATGTATCTCACAAAACCATCTCTACAGAATATGTCCCAATTGAGACACAACTAGCTGACATATTCACAAAACCATTGGGAGGAGACAAGTGTAATATGCTAAAAAGAGAAATTGGGATGTTGGACTTAGGAGCCAGATAAACAACTCAACTTATTGGTGTCTTGGCTATGCAAGTGTCACTGATTAATAGAGTTGTAAATAAATTGTGTTGCACAACACATACATGATGTTCATCTATTTTATCGGATGATTATTTCTCTTTTACTTTCTCGGTAGATGTCCAACCAAGATGGGACTATAGAATACCTTGGGCAGTAAACGGTAAAGTTAAAGTATATTTTGTATAGGTTTTGGCCACAAGTTTCAGACGTCCACTCCATATATTTTGGGTGTTCGAAATATTGTTGATATCTAATGATCCCGAGCATCGGGCGCCTATTTTCAAATTTTGAGCGATCAATGTAAATAGGTTGTACACTAATCTGAAATATCCCAAGTTTTGATTGACCACTCTATGCGCTTAGGGAGACCTCTGTTTGAAACCCATAAACATGTTCCAAGATTCAAGCGCCCAATGCTTGTCCTTCGGGTGATCGAAGTTAAACCATGTGCTCAAATCTAGTCTGAGCAAAGGTAAACCATTATTGTCATGCAGACGACCAATGTGAATATGACACAAAATCCCTGCTACTTCGGTCGACCCATGACTTCTTTTGGGCAACCGATATCATGAACACTAAATATAGTGGGTCATCCTTAACCGTCTCTATCTTTGGATTATTCTCAAACGACGACCTCCGTGCTCCTCCCTTTCTTCCACTCGGAACAAATTTCTTGAATCCGAGTATCTTTCGAATCTCTCGTGATCATTCATGCTTTTGAAATGATCAAGGTCTTCTCCAACAAAAAAATCAAACAACTAGGTAAACTTAAAATCTCATCTCTGTGCATTTTTGACTTAAATTTGTAGGTTTTCCTTACTAAGCCCTAACAAACCAACATCTTGCTGTTATTGTGAATTATCTTCACATGGTCAAATCTTTTTTTTTTATTTCCATCATTATTCTAAGTCCTTCTTGTACTAGTTCTTCTGAATTTGAACCCTTGATTCATCGTTCTCTTTGATCCCGTCATTGTGCAACTCAAGTGTTTGTCGATTTGTCTAAGTAACTCCCTCTTCATCTACTTCCATCATGTCCCCTGTTAAGAAAATGACCCAGAAACAACAACGTCCCAAAATGCCCTCTCAACTCAAGAGGAAAGAAAGAGGAAAATCCTCTTCACAAGCCCCACAATCAGCCGAAGATCAACCACCACCTCCAAAGAGGAGAGAAAGAGGAGGATCCTCTTCTCGAGCTTCAGAACAACTCCCACCTCAAAAAAGAAAAGACAGAGGACAGTCCTCTCAGGTCCAACAAACCTCCCAAGAACCACACAAAGAAGCCCCCTTCCATCATCCTACATTCATTAGTGGAACGGTTTTGAACCAATACCCACTCCTCTATAATGACCAAAGAACAATTGAACCACAACACTCCATTGATTGGGAAGGTTCCAACTCCCTGGACTCAAAGAAACTTTTGAACAATGTGATTGGCTGAAATTCCTTGATCTTGATGAACCAGTCTATCATTATGTTATAAAACACTTCTATGTCAACCTAACCTATGATGCCACCCACCAAGAAATCATGTCCTAGGTATATGGTAGGCAGTTTTCCATAACTAAATCCAAGCTAAATGAAATAATTGATACTCCTGGTTATTCTCACATTAACCTTGCCCCTATGCACTAACCTCACACCTCCTACACTCAAGATCAAGTTGCAGTAGCTGTGAGTGGAGGGAAAGTAGACACTTTTATTCAAGGGTCATTTCAAAAGCACCTCAGCCCAAACATGAAAGTTATCCACCATATCATCGCCCATGTAATCCTTCCTAGGGCTGGCCATTATATAGGGATAAACCTACTTGACCTAGCTGTCCTTGCTCATCTTGTTGATCTCGATGCGCCTCGTATGTCACTAGGAAATCTTCTCATCTATCAAATCTTAAAAACTAAGGATAAGGTTCATTCCAAGTGGACTAAGAGTGTTCGTCTCTATTTTGGCAGCTTCATTACCTTCATGATTCGCCATACTTTTCGAAACATCCTATTCTTTGACAGGGAATTTGTCCTTCACTCTACTCATGCAGATCGAATCTCCTACTCAACCTTGACGAGGAAAGGATTAACCCAGGAGACTTCCCAAGACAATGAGCAACCTACTGGAGCTGAGAATCAGGGCAATGAGGATACTAGGAACTCCCCTGTAGATAAAGTCCCCAGGGGACCTATCGCTACTTCTCATTCTCATAAATAAGCTATACCCCCGGCAGCTGCTTCCTCCTCTTCCATCTGGCCCCCAAGTCGAGAAGCATGGGATTCACTTTGTGGCAAAGTTCCTTAATTGGTCAGATGAGTCAAGTTATCGACTTGCTGAAGAATGTAAGTGAGCGGCAAGATAGAGTTGATGACATAGGTACTGATCTTTGTGTCCACCGTGCCTTCTCCGAATGCCATTGGCGCCAAATGGAAGAGTTCATGAGAGCGGTAGGACATAATGCTGATGTAACTCCAACCCATTTTCGCCCTTATGATGATTACAAAGGGGGAGGAAGAGGTCAGAAGAGTGACCATCTAGGAGAAGAAGAAGGCCAAGGTCAATAAGAGTACCTAGGTGGAAGACATTGTTGGAATTGGAGATGCTGGACAAAAAGAAGAAGAAGGCCAAAGGAATAAATACCAAAGTGCAGAGGGTCAAGGAGAAAAAGGTCTAGAAGCATACCAAGGCCAAGAATTTGGAGGCCAAGTTCAAGGAGCTGTCCACCAAGAAGGTGATGAAGGTTAGGGTGTAGACACGAGCCAAAGAGGAGAAGATAAAGAACAAGAAAGAAATAGAAGTATGTATGCAAAGAGAAGAACAAGGATGAGGAGTAGAAGAAGAAGTGCAAGAAATAGTAACACATCTAGGGGGATATAAGATATAAGAACTAGTTGTTGTGCAAGGGGAAGAAGATGATGAAGATGATATTGATATTGATAGTCTAATAACAAGAGTAGCAAAGAAGGTAGTAGAGGAGATGGTCCAGAGAGTGGTGGAAAAAGGCCCTTCTACTGGAAAAACAAAAGATGCATATTCCTCTGCCAAGAATGCAACCGAGGGCAAAGAGAAAATCGATTTCCTCTTCGATTGTTCTTCCTCCTGTGAACAAATATGGAGAAAGCTTTGGTATAAGAAATAAGGATAAGGACAAGAAGAAATAGCTAGATGTCTCCTTATTCTTGAATGATAGACAAAATTTGTGTGTATGAGCCTCTCATTTTGTTTCTTCTCAAGGCTTAAATATTTCGAATTTGAGTGTTCCTGCTGTATGAATGGTGTATGAATACCATAGTATGTTATTTATATTAGAAATGCCATGATTTTGGATATGGATTTTGTTTTGCAAAGCTATGATGTTTTGGAATATGCTTTTCAGTGATAACTTGTAACCTTTCAAAATACTTTTAAGTTTAGTGTATAATGTTCTTAAATTTGAATATTATTAATATGCATGTGTCAAGGGGGAGAAATGCTTAAAATGGGAGATATATGATTTAGGGGGAGTAAACCTTGTTAGTTGGACTTATATTTGGATTATCATTTGAAACTAACCCTAAGTCACTCCTCAATCATTTGTAATTATCAAAATGAGGGAGATTGTTGAATTTAAGATCCCAAAATTATTTTAATGGTCACAAATTAATGAGAAAGCTTAGTTATACTAATGATTTTCGATTTGATGTGTGAAGGAGATAGGGTTTTTACTTGTCAGTCATAGGTCGTCCAAAGGTTGTTGAACAAACGACCTATGTATAGAGAAGAGTGGAGAAAATCCCTAAGGATAGAGAGGTCGTCCGAAGTGTTTGAAGAGGGCGACAAATTATGGCACTAGCTGAAAGCTGAAGTTCTTAAGCTAAGTGTAGAAAGGTCGATCGAAACAAGAGATTGGACGATCAATGATAGACATGAGTTATTAAATGGCCTACAATGATCAAGATAGGTCGCCCGATGTGTACGTGTGAACTCAGTGGGTGACCGAAGGTTCGAGGTCAACAATTCAACGATTGAAGACTCGGGTGCTCCAGGGTTAAGTGGACGCCCTATGAAGAAAGGAAATAAAGGCGTTTTGAAGTGAAGGCAGGTTAGGTCGCCCGAAGTGTTCAGAGTAAAGTCAGTGGGCAACAAAAGAAGTTTGAAGAAAACTATCGAAGAAAAAGTTGAGCCAAGTAAGGTCGTCCGATGTATCTGTCTGATATCAGTGGGCGACCGAAGTAATTCGGGGGAAAGATGAAGAAATTCAGAGGAAAAAGAAAGGTCGACCAAAGTATTCAGTGTGTAATCAGTGGGTGACCAAAGCAATTCAGAGGAAAAAGAAAGGTCACCCGATGGACTCGTGGGAAATCAGTGGGCGACCTAATCAAGTTTGAAGGAAATAGTCAAAGGCAAGTTAGATCGCCCAATGTGTTTTGAGTAAAGTCAGTGGACGACCGTAGTGGACTTGAAGATATCAACCGAAGGCAGGAGCCGAGCAAAGGTCGTCTGAAGTCTCTGAGTGAAATCAGTGGGTGACCAAAGAATGGTTGAAGAAAAGAAGTTCTAGTCAAGAAAGGTCGTTCGATGAATTCGTGTAACATCAGTGGGCGACCAAAGCAGCGTGAAGCAAAGACGAAAGAGAAGCAAGATCGCTCGATGTGTTCAGTGGGACAACAGTGGACGACTGAAAAAATTCGAAAAATAATTGAAGAAAAATATATAGGCCGCCTGAAGAAGGATGAGATGAGCTATGGAAGTTGAGCTGATAAACTAAGGATGAAGCCCGCGACTTCGGACCCCTGAAGGTGGATAGTGGACGATCGAAGCATTAGCCGTTAGACTGAAGGTTGAATTCAATAGGCCAGCGATCGCCTGATGAGAAGAAGCGGTCGACCGAGGAGTAGGTAAAAAGTATTGTACTTTGCTTAATGGCTAGTTTCCAGTAAAGAGGATGATTTGACTGTTTGTAAGACTATAAAACTGTGTCCCAAGAGTCTTGGGAATAACCTTGGCCATTTAGCTTCTAAGAATTTGTGAGCTTAAGAGATAAGCCTTAGTTCCTCCTTCTAAGAGAATTCTTGTGAGAATCCAGAGTAGAAGGAAGTCTTGAGTGTTCAAGTGTTGAGCTGAAAGTTGTAAGAGATTTTCTCCTTGTCCTTGAAAGCAAGGAAGGAGAAGAAAATTGTAAGGGAGCCTTCGCCCTTGAAGAAGAAAAGATGGTGATCTCCGGAGGTTCGAGATCAAGAAGACCAGAGTGGGAACGTAGGCCAAGGGTTTTGGTTGAACCTCGTCAACAAACTTGTTGTGTTTGTTTTTCCTCCTTGCATTTTACTTTATTTTCAATTGTTCTGTGATTGCTTCTGCTATGTTAAATTGTTTAGAGTTAAAATTTTAATACACCAATTCACCCCCGTCTTGGTGCCGTCTACTCCCTACAATAACTTCCTGTATATACTCTACAAATTTCAAGACCTAATTTAATTTGTAATTTTTTTAGTGAAATCACGATTCAACACTCAAGTTATTATCGACAGCATCATCACACAATCTTGTCGCACGTAGTGACGCTCGTCCTCCCCATCGACGAGCTCGTCATGGGAGCTTGTATATTAATCTTGAGAATTCTCCCTTTGTTTTTATATATGAATAAATAATCCAAGTTAATATTGTGCACATAAAATAATATCAAGCAAAAAGACACCAAATTTTATGTGAAAAAATCTTCCAACAAGAAGGTAAAACAAAGAGACAATCATAAAATAATTTTACTATATCCAAAATGAATTACAAAGTCTTTCATATTTTGCATAAACCCAAAATAATAATCTAATGGGAATAAATTAACATAAATCCTCTTAAATGATATACAAGAATGATATCACTAGGAAAAAAAAACACTAGGAATTTTTTTTTATCTTGCCTCAGTTTTCTCTCTTTACTTCTTCTTGCCTTCCATGTCTCTAAGGAGATAGAAGTTTTATTTGTTTAATTTTGACGACATATTTCCACTCCAACTCAAACTCCTAAATTAATTAGGTGTAATTAATAACATATTAATATTATTATTGGTGTAGTAATGTTATATCTTTCAACTATATGGACCGCACGTATAAAATAAATTTCATGAGTTGTATGTCGGCTTTCTTCTTCCTGATATATCTTTTCACTATGTCAGCAATGAAAAGATAATTGAACTATATTTGGTAACTACTTAACTAGAAAAGGGTATCACTAATATTGTTAATGTTGACTGCTTAAATGTCAGGTCCCTGAATGCGATTATTCCCATGCGATCCTTGTCACGTGACAAAATTCATCTTTGGACAATATTATACTATGACTATTGTATTGTACCATCAAATACTATAACACAACAACAGAAAAGTTAATACAAAATAAAAGATTATTATATTAAATGTGAAAACCTTACTGACATAATTGATAATGATTTTATAATCCACTAGATGATAATATTTTATTCTTATTATAATTAGAATACAAAAATAACATATTTATGAAGGTACATAAGTCATGTGCAAATTAATCATCTAAGAATCACCGCCGCACATCATTAAGTCATCTATCACTAGCACCTACAGAAACCAAATGTAGGGATTTCAATTTTCTCACGAGCTATGAAATTCAGATGTGTGATAAAAATAATATTCACAATGAAAATGAATGTTAGAATAGTAAAATATTTGAGAAGATGGTCATGATAACATTTAATGACAATAATTTTATATCATTCAAGAGTACAGTAAGACATAATAAAAATAAATACCAACGATCGATATCAAAACTTCTATTCATTATCAAGATAGATGTAATATGATGCTCAATGGCTCACTAGGATTCGTTATTATTGCTTCAAAAAATTGTTTAAATCAGTGAAATATATTTTTCAACTTCTTTAATAACTTATTTTGTTAGGAAGAGCTTTTCACTTTTATAGGGTGCATGCAAACAATACAACCTAATGCTAATGGTCACTATTGGATCGAGCCACGACAAGTGCTCTCTTTATAGAAAGACATATCATTCATTTTAGATGAAGTCCTTAATAAAGAACGATAACAATTAATTAATGATGCATTAGATATATCATGATGGTCATTAGTTGATGGTCGTGACCTTTATCTTGTAGCTTATTTACTATCCTTGAGTTCGACAGATTGAGGATCAGAAAGAATTGGTAGCCCAATAAAAATTTGATAGGAGCATTGACTGACTCTGATTCCATTTAGAAAAAATCATAAAAGTCATAACAACTTTAGTATCACATAGAATGTATTCTAGAACATAACATAATATTTTTAAATCAGTAAACAATTATGTTATTTATAAAAATGACATCAATTATCTTATTCAGAATTTTAAAAATTCACTCAAGGTGATAATATATTTTTTATATAAATAATTAATTAATATAATTAGGATATAATTAATATCACTAATTTGATTTATTAATTATACAAAACAAAATATATCAATTTAACCTCCTAAATCTTAATAAGATTTATATATTACTTCACTAATGAATCATATTATTAACTAAAATGAGAGAAAAAATAAAGAAAAAGTCAATTGCCCAAAATGGGGCATTTAATGCACCATGGTGGCTCAATGGTGGGCATTTGCACCCAACGTGCATATGCACGTGGTACAAGATACGACTCTAAACACACTATTTCTATATCATAGCGTATTTCTATTTTAGTCATAGTATTTCTTGTGAAATCGTAGTTGGCTCCTCATTTACACTATGATCCATAGTAAAACTCTATTTAATCGTAGAGATATATTGTCTATCCATAGTCATCCACTATGATCTCAGTGCCATCTGTAAAAGGACCCTAACTAACCGTAGTCACACAATATGATTTTCAAGGATAAACATAATAACAAAAGATCAAGGCACAAGACACAAAAACACATAATAATACATGCCAGAATACCTATATGATGAATTAGAAAAATACTAGACTATTGCATATATTTCTAACATAAATACAATTATAAGATAAACAACAAATCAGAAAAAATCAATAGATCACTATATACAATAAGACATTTGAAGACTTGAACAAGTAAGTAATTGATGCATACAGATCTAACATCATAGTAAACACGATTGATATGAAACACATATTCATACTAGATTAGAGTTTTTTTAGATCTAGCAGAAAAAATAGATCCATTGCTTGGTCTCATTTAACACAACTTTTTACATACAGATCATTTTTTCGTGTTCCTACTCCAGATCTCACCATTTTTTATAGTAAGTTCTTGTATCTTGCTCCTCTTTTGAATTTTCCTCTTCCTGCTATGGAACAACCCAAGGAGGAGAAGTAGAAGGAGAAGTCTATTATGTATAGGAGGCCAAAGGAGAGTAGTGAGGAAAGAAAATTTGGGAGAATCGAGGGATTAATGAATTCAAGCTTTATAGGGATGCAGAGTGATCCAAGCCATTTAGTGCACAATCAATGGTAGATTTGATAAGTCATGATTTTTTTGTTATTTTTGAAATCTACTATTGATTATACATTGGATAGCTAAGATCCTCTCTACATCCCTACAAAGCATGAAGTGCTTTTAGGTGCATCAAACCCGAGAGTCTATGCTAATAATGGAATTTATTAGTATTGTCCTTTGCCAATGAATTGCATTTTTTTCTTTCTTTTTTTAATCTCCACCAATATTTATAGGGTAATGATTGTAATAATTATTTTATATTTATTTTTTAAAGCATTACAATATAACATCCTTAATAATAAATTCATCCAAAAATTTGGTCGTAGTATTGAGTTATCTAAATGGTTTCACAACTCATCTCATATCCCTTTTAAAATTAATTTTTATCATTGCCATACTTCCAATGCACAAATATAACATTTCTTAATGTGCCCTTATTCTCTCAAATTTCTTCATTTTTCTATTAAATGCTATCATATTTACTAATCATACTGATAATTTATAATTCAATGTCTTCATATGACTAAAAAAATCAGTAAATCCTCAATCGCATTTACTTACTACAATCTCTTAGTTGAATTTCAAATGGTCACAACCTTAGTAGGTTGACATGAAAATCATTCGGTCCATCGACATCAACTTATTCGTAAATCTCAAATTTTTTTAAGGAATATCTCTATACTTGTTATTCAAATGATCCATCGACAGAAATACAACTCGTGTATTCTCACCATCGATTCTAGCAACTATAATCACCTCAATGCACTCTAAATATTTTGATATTATCTAATCATCATTTTTAATTTCCTTGACCTCACATATTTGTAATATAAAAGGATTAACACTTAAAATCATCTTATATATAATCATTTCACATGTGAACCTACAATAATGATGATGCTGGTACAAATTTAAGTCTCTTGTTATAAGATTCAAGGTTCTACTATTTGATAGCACATGTGTACAATTTTATTGGCTATAGATATTAAGTCCCCATATTCTCATGCATATACATTAGGATCAATAACCTCCTTAAAAGGCGTATGGGTCAATATTCTTAATTTATCATATTGATTGAAGGCTCTTCCCACGTGGATCATCTATCTCCATCTCCCTAACTAACTCATTCAATGCATAGTTCCTCACTTGTAGATCATAAGTGATAATGCATGTTTACACTCGTAGAAATACATGCACACCTAATATGCATATCTCTTATATCAATTCCTATCTTGTGTGGAGTATATTTCAATTTTTTATCCTATGCTCCAACTATAAATATTAAACCATTGACATAGGTGTTTTATCGTAACTCATGTGTTATTTCAAACTTATGTAGCCATTAATCATTAAGCCTTTAAACAATGTCCCTCGTAAAGCATTAAATTTCCTCATCATATCACTTAAGGATTTAAGGAAAATGATTGTCACAAATTCATAGCTTTATAAGATCTTAAGATTATTCTTTAAGATCATTCTATCGAGTCGGCCAACCATTGATTAATTAGACTTTACATTTAACTTGGGGCCTCAATGATAATAATATCATGAATTTGATAAGTATGATAAATGCATAAGTATGATGAGTATAACAAACCTACTTCATAGCATTATCATGTGATTCAAGTCATACTTTATATCAATTTCTTCAAAGAAATGCAAACTACACTAAGTTGGTTGATCTTGCAGATTTTGAAGACAATGGACTGGTTCAACTGAATTCGGAGGGTGCAATCGAATTCGGAAGGTGCAACCGACTTCAACAAAACATCATCATTCAACCACAGCCAAAAGCTCCAAGTCGTAGCCACTTTTCAAATTTTGGGAGCTCCATGGTGACATTTTAGAGTCTTGCTTTGGGGTTTTTGATGGCTGTAAATATTTTGTACAAGGTGTGCTAGATTGTAAGTGTGTACTCTTAGTTTATGTTGAATGTTAGTGTAAGAACCTTTAACTTCTAGTTCAATGGTATTTTCCTCATCTATTTCTCTCCCTCTTTTCTCTCACATCATGCATAGCTAAATCCCTCTTGTTTTGGAGTTAGATAATGTTTCGGGTTTAATTTCGTTGGAATGGTGGTTGTTCATGTTTATGGTTCTTTTACTTAGTGAATGTATTGCTAGACTTTTATGAGATTAGCTACCTAGTTTAAGTCAATCTAGGTTGTTAAGTGATGAAAGTCATCTTATTCAACTAGTAGCTTTGCTAAGTAGGATACGAAATGTGATATCTACAAATAGAATCATCTTTACTTGTACAAGTTAAAGATGTGTGTTAGATTGTTAGTGTGTACTCTTAGTTTATGTTAAATGTTATTGTAAGAACATTTAACTTCTAGTTCAATGGCATTTTCCTCATCTATTTCTCTCCCTCTTTTCTCTCACATCATACATAGCTAAATCCCTCTTGTTTTGGAGTTAGATAATGTTTCAGGTTTAATTTCTTTGGAATGGTGGTTGTGCATGTTTATGGATCTTTTACTTAGTGAATGTATTGCTAGACCTTTACAAGATTAGCTACCTCGTTTAAGTCAATCTAGGTTGTTAAGTGATGAAAGTCATCTTATTCAACTAGTAGCTTTGCTAAGTAGGATACAAAATGTGATATCTAGAAATAGAATCATCTTGTGTTGCTTTTACAAGCTCATGAATGTAATGCAAATATTGTTTGCATGAGTGCACGAAAGTATTATTATGTAACCCTAGTTAGAATTGTGTTGCCTTGAAATAGGAATGAATGATTTATGGAGTTATGCAAGAATCAATTGCATGTTATATCACTACCCCTTGCATGATTGCCTTAGACGGATTCGAAACCTTAGGACATTTCCTTTATATATATTCCCATCTTAGATCCATGTTGCATTTATCTCTTCTTACATTCTCTTTAGTTAGCCCTATTGCTAGTGTAGATTTTTCTCTTCTAACCCTAACCGTCTAAATAACATATTGAGAATCTAATTCTAGTACTTGGTCGCTTCCCTTTGTGATCGATATTTTATTACTACAACAAGGCCACATATGTTTGTGGGATGCTTATCAAGTTTTTGGCATCGTTGTCGGGGAAGTGCCAATATTAGAATTTTATTTTCAATTGTTACTTTAGACACTTTTTTTTTATTTTTGTTGTATGCCACGCTCGTGCAGGGAATTAGAATCTTTTGACTCGGAAATTGACAGAACTTGCCGAGCAATTCAAAAGAGCTAGTAGGAAAAACATGGGCGCGAACCAAGGAGGAGGTCTGCGAATTGATCTAGCACATGAACAAGTTGCCAATGAAGGGAACAACATCAATCAAGAAAACAACCAACAAAGAGCACCACATGTCATGTTGGTCATCAAGAGATGATGGATGTCCATATGAGAGAACTAGCAAGAAGACACTATGGAGGAGCAGGATCAAGTCTTGTGATGCCAAGGATTGCAGCCAACAACTTTGAACTAAAATCCGGCCTCATTCAAATGGTGCAACTAAATCAATTTAGAGGAGCTACAAATGAAGATCCTATCTCCCATGTGAATAGGTTCCTGCAAATTTGTGATACAATCAAGATAAATGAAGCAACCGAGGATGCCATTAAGATGAGACTCTTCCAATTTTCTCTCCGAGATAAAACTCAAGAATGGTTAGATTCTCAAATTCAAGGAGTATTCAACACTTGGGATGATTTGTTTCAAGCTTTTATATCAAGATTCTATCCATACGAAAAATACTTCAAGTTGAGGAATGAGATCAATTGCTTCAAACAAAAAGAGAATGAAATTTTAGGAGCAGTATAGAAAAGATTCAAGGAGTTGCAAAGACAATGCCCTCACCATCAATTGCCGAATTGGTTGTTAATTGAAACTTTTCACAATGGACTAACACCGGCAATGAAGTTTAGTATTGATTCTTCTTCGGCAAGTGGATCCATCATGAATCTACCATATGCAAGAGCTTGTGTTTTATTGGATCAACTGACCGCAAATGATGAAGAGTATGATGAATCTCTTTCAAGATGGACACAACCAAAGAATAAAGCTTACATGCTTTGAGTGCAAAGGTGGACACACGAGTGCAAATAATGTCAAAGATGAACCAAAGCAACTTAAGTCAAGTGGCTAATGTGCAAGCTATGCGTGAAACATGTGGAGGACCTCATGAAAGTTGTGAATGCCTCCAAGTGGAACAAGTACTTTGCGGATAACCAAAATCTGGCCAACAATCCCTACTCTAACACTTATAATCCCGGATGGAGGAACTACCCCAATTTTTCTTGGAATAATCAAGGAGGGCCTTCACAACAACAACAAAGGGCACAACCCCCACCCGGAATGCTATCAAGGCCACCGTATCAACCGTCATATCCACAACAAGGGTATCAACCGCAATTCCAACAGCTACATCATCCTCAACCTACTCCGCAACCTCAAGGAGAAAAGAAGCAACCTTGGGAGGATGCAAAAGAGAAGTTGGCAAGCATTACAAATGGCAGATTTGAGAAGATTGAAAAGGAATGGAGTTGTTGATAACCTCCAATAGAAACTTGGAATATCAAGTGGGACAACTCGCGCAATCCATCAATTCAAGAGAGGAAGGAAGTTTGTCGAGTAAAACCCAAGTGAACCCTGGGGAACAATGCATGCAATTTCATTGAGAAGCGGCAAATCCTTGGAGCAACCACAAACCAAAGGAAAGGAAAAGATGGGAGATCAAAATGACGTGAAAGAAAAGGAGGAAGCCGAAATTCCAAAGAAGTACATACCACCTCTGTCCTATGTGCCTCCTATTTAATTTCCTCAAATATTGCAAAAGCCTAAAGATGATAAGCAATTTGAAAAGTTTGTGAAACTCTTCAAGCAACTACACATCAACATTCCATTTGCCGATGTCACTGCTCAAATTCCAACATATGAAAAATTTATTAAGGAAATCATGGATAAGAAGAGGACATTTGAAGAACATGAGACCATAGCATTGTCGAAGGAGTGCAGAGACGTCATTCAAAGGAAGCTACCTCCAAAGCTCAAAGACTCGTGGAGTTTCTTTATTCCATGCAATATAGGAAACTTGCACATCAACAATGCCTTATGTGATTTGGGAGCAAGTGTATAGCTAATGCCTCTATCCATGTGTAGTAAGCACGACTTGAAAGAATTAAAGGCCACAACCATCTCTTTACAACTCGCCGACCGGTCTGTCACTCATCATATAGGAGTACTTGAGAATGCATTGCTGAAAGTGGACAATTCTTTTATACCGACCGACTTCATTGTTCTTGACATGGAGGAAGATAGGGAAATCCCTATAATCTTAGGTAGACCATTCTTAGCCACGGCGGCTATTATGATAGATGTGAAGAGTGGAAACTCGCATTCAATATTGATGAAAACAAGGTATAATTTGATTTAGCTAGAGCTTCAAGATTTTGATCACCATTGATCAAGTTTCTCAAGTTGATTGTTTTGAAGAGAAAGCTCAAGAAGTGTCTCAAAAGATGTCGCATCAAGAACCATTGGAGAAATACTTAATGAACAAAGATAGAAAAGTTGTTGACAAAGATCAAACCCACAGAAGGGGAGCTAAACCAAAGCAACCGCTTCAAGGAGATGTTCGGGACCGTTTCGGCTACCAAAGATATTGGCGAATGAAGCGGCGGAGGTCACATTTAAATCCACTGGATGATAAGGTGAATGAACAACACCTCAAGCTATATTCGATGAATGGAGAATTCAAAATGCGAAAGGCTATGAAATCTCCCGATCTGGCGCAACACTAATAATCTCCATGTCGAGCCAACGACATTAAATAAAGGCGCTTCTTGGGAGGCAACCCATGTTCTAAACTTCTCGATCTCGTACTAATCATGTTGTATATATTTTGGATTGTGTTTTGAAACTTATCCCCACCTAGTGGGATAAGGCTTTGTTGTTGTTGTTGTTGTTGTTTTAGAAACTTGTATTGTGTTTAGTGTGTGTAGGGAAGTCATTCTCAAGCTTTAGTCGAGCAACCATAGCCAAAGATTGCAAAACCTAGTCAAACTCCGATCATAGTCAAAAAATTCGAAAGAGGAAGAATTGGCTACGGCTCAGACAACAAACCGTAGCCACACTCATTCAGGGACCGTAGCCATAAAATGCAAACCGTAGCTAGACTTTATTCCCCGTTCAAAAAAAATTGAAAGAGAAGGATTATGCTACGTGTGAGGAGTAGACCGTAGCGACATCTTAAGAGTAACCGTAGCGATACTCTTCCTAACCGTAGAGACAACCCTCAAGACCATAGCCAATCACTTCTGACCATAGTGCAAAATTGAAGGGGTCGTAGCAACAAGCTTCCAGACCATAGTGCACAAATGAGCACCAGTAGCGGTTGATTGTGCCCGTAGCGCAACACAATATATATAAGGTGATTTCTCTCCAGTCTACCCATTTGTTCGACCGACCTCCTTCTTTCTCTCTTTTTCTCTCCTCTCTGCCCCCTCCTTGTGCAGGCTACAATCACACAGTTTCAGAAGCAACAAGGGAATGTGGCAAAGGCATATGTGTGCTTTGTGAAGTCAGTATAACATTTTCATAAAAGTTGAAATCCACACATACAAAGGAGATTTCAAAAGATAAGAAGAGAAGGGGTGCACACCAAGTGTTCGATGAATTGCACAAATGAAGATCCAAGTCAAGTTGACACCAAATGGCGCCCAAAAGGAATGCATCCGCAGGCCCGAGGACTAGAGGAGGCCATACACACACTAGTGACCAAGAGGAGCATGGCATTATCGTCCGAGATGCCGAGCAAAGACATCGATATAGAATGCTTGAGAAGAAGATCATTGCTAATACTCGGTACATGGACACTCACACCATGCACGGGTTAGGCATTGACACAGATGTAAACCACCTATGTAACAAGTTGGGATGGAACCTCATGAACACCAAGTGGAACACATATGAAGTACCCACATTATAATTTTTATGCGCAGTCAAAGCCAAGTTCCTCCATAGAGATGATGATCCTAGCGAAGTCACATTCCGACTCTTCAATCAAGAGTACAAACTCACCTTTGCAGAGTTCAATTCCATTTATCAACTACCAACAAAGGGCCAGAGAACTGTTACTCATTCTTTTTGGAGTTTGATAGAGAAATGATGTGGAGAAAATTGACACACTATCAATAAATCAATGTCGTTCACAACAAAGCCTCGTATCTTAGAAATTTGGCCATAAGATACATGCATCGGATCCTTGCTAGCATTCTATATGGCCGAGGAAATAGTGATGATGTAGTCAGAGACAATGAGTTATTTATATTCTGGGTAATGAGCCATGAGTAGTTTGCACTTAACACAGGAGCTTTTATGGTCAAACACATGGTCAAGTAAGGTAGCCAAGATGAAGGAAAATTTGTGATTGGAGGTCTCATTACCCCTATTGCACTGAGTTTGGGGCATAGCCTTGAAGGTCTCAAGGAGGGATCAGGAGGAAACTACAGTGATATCGATAGTTGCGTGAACATGAGGATGATCAAGAAAGTTGGAGAACTCTACCACCTCCTGTTTCGCAATGAGGCATACACACATCCTCTATCCTACCGCCGAAGAATAGACTTGAAGATTGAAGCCAATTGGAGCTTCAATACAGATGACCTTGAGCAGATATGTCCCATATTAGCCGAATGGAAATAGGAGCAAAGTTTGAATGAACCTTTAGGTGGAGAGGCAATGGACACAGATCCTTACATTCCACCCATCATGATGCACGAAGCCCACATCCCACACATTCTACATTTGAGATAGGGCAGTCTTCTGGTACAACACATGGTGATTGGACAGACTATTATGCGGGTATACAGGAGCGCCTTCAAGGTTAAAGAGACATTCAAGGGTGGTTGACAAGAATTGAGGAGCACCAAGAAGACATGTGGATTAGAGAAAATCGCATATCCGAACAACAAGCATCCATGAATGCGGTCATCGAGAGGCTAAATGATTGGCACATTGAGCATGAGGATTGGTCCCCGTTCCGCCCTACTGCACATTGAGCACGTGAGCTTTCCCCAACCCATAACTAATATATTTTCTTTCTTTTCGAAACATTGAGGATAATGTTCATGCTAAGTTTGTGGGAGTTTGGGGGAGTAAGGTCACATTCTGAGCATTTACTTTCTTTCTACTTAGAGCTCACATGCATCTTTTGACCTCTTACTTGTGTGATAATTTACATTTCTTTTTGTCTCATCATGCCATGAATCCCTAATGTACAAGCATACTTTTTTGTATCATGCACATCACATGTTACTAGGAATGTCATTGCAAGTATTTTGAGAATGAAATTTTTGATATGTTAAAGTGTTATGGATTGCTTTGCTCCATGCATGTCTAAGGATTTCATATGCTAGAAGCAAGAAGAGAGGTGAAAACTAACATCATAATCTATATTGTGGGTCAAAAATTGAGTGGAAGTAGCAACATCTAAGCATGGATGCATTGCACAAATTCTTAGTTTAAGTTCACAAGAAAAGGGAAATGAGAAGATCCATAGAGCAAAGACTAATGGCAGGGCATCCATGTCCTCAATCGCAGGAACACACTAAATCATTTTTGCATTATCATTTTTGTGTGTTATATGCATTGCACATACATACACATACTTTCGCAAGGAGAGAAAATGAGAAAAAAAGTAAAAAGAAAAAGAGAAAATGAAAAATGCTTAAAAGAAAAAGAAAAATAACAAAGCAAAGAAAATGGTGAACCTCCTTGTGTAAAGAAAAAAATCAAGAAGTCACATGCATTGCATTTTTATTTTGTGTGTGACATAGCATGAATAATAAGAGTACATTTCTTGTGTATCTGAACTTTGAAGCACCTATAGTCTCATTGATCATCATACTTAGTTGGTGTTCCCGAAATCTTTTGAAAACTTGACCTACACTCATAGTTAGATTTGTAATGTGAACTATAACCTCTTGGAATTGTTAAAGGCATGTGTAGGGAATTCGTGGCGTGGAGTGGCTCAACCCTAACCATCTAAATAATATTGAGAACTCTAACGCTAGTACTTGGCCGCTTCCATGTGGGATCGATATTTTACAACAAAACCCCGTACGCTTGCGGGACGCTTGTCAAGTTTTTGAAAAAAAAATTTAGAAGAGGAAAATGCCATTGACGCATACTCTACACCTACATTGCAGGTTTAGGGTTACCTTTACCAAAGATTTTTCCTTGGTTACCTTTCCAAAAAAAAATTGTTCTTTCGTGTCCTTATTATGCTCAAGGTATTCTTTTCATCTTCAATCACCTTTCTTGAGCAGTCTCGGCCATAGAATCACCTTGCTAGCTTTAACTGATTTCCTGCAATCACAGTACACAGTTTTGTATTTTGTACCCAAAATACTTTGGGTCCAGAAATTGTTAGTACTAAATGTTCCTTTTGGAACCCAAATTTGTTTCACCTTAGGAAACACATATTTTTTAGCCCTACAGTTGTAACTGTAATGTCCTGGTCTTTTATAGAGATAACATATAGTATTTTTTGCATGTGTTCTCCTATAATTATGGTGTGCATAGAATTTTCTGTTCTCCTTAAATTGTGCATTCTTGTAAATGTACAGATTTCTGGTTTGATCATGTTTCTTGCTCACATTAATAGGAGACACATAAGAGTAAGAATGCACATATCCATTTTTAACAGCATGCATGTATGCAGGTTTAGTTTTCTTGTAATGCATGAATGCATAGTTTTTTCGGTTTCTGCTAGTTTCAGTGCTTTTAGTTTTAGTGCCCAAATTTTCTTTTGATGGTAACTCAGTATTTTTTACTATAGGACCAGATTCAGGATCCATAGCACTTTTGCCCTTATTTACACAAGT